>JANZLD010000236.1:71328763-71338862 GCA_026413575.1 Erythroxylum carthagenense
GAGATATTGGTTGATGATGAATTTGTCCAAATGAGGAATTGAAGTGCTTTGTATGAGAATGATTAAAGAATGAAAAGGAGAAAAAAAAAGGTTACACAGATTTGGATTAGTTTAGACCGATAGTCTTAAGATTTCCAACGCAATGCTTTTCCTAAAATATTTGTTCACAGATGTCAGAAATTGGTTTCGATTCGATTTGATTCGAAGTTTGCTTCGTTTTGACTTGCTTCCGATTCTTTCGCTGTAAGATTGGATTTGCTTTCGTGTTGTAAATACCATTCTTCGCTTTCGCTTATGATTTTGCTTCCGCTTTGTGATTTCCGTTCCGTTAGTTCGATTTCCTTTCATTTCATATCCGTTCTCGTTTTTCGGTCGGGGTCCGGTCTCCGGATCGGGTCCCAACACATGTCGATCTAGTTACTTAGCTACATCACATTCTCAACTAGCTACTAGCTCTATTCCTAACTCGAAGGCTAGTGAAATAGTTATTTTAGTTAAAATTATACAACCTTTTTTTAACACAAAAATTTGCCTACCTTATTACTTTAGCTAAACATTCTCATGAAAATGTACTAATAATGCTACTTATTTGATTGTACTAAAATTATAAACGAGTATGGCAAATTCCTAGGGTGAATGGACTAACATCGTATCCTAATTAACTAGCATATTTAGCCCTAAGTAACTTAGGTCACTAATTTCACAAGCTAATAAATCCTCGCAACCTAAAAGGCTATGTTTACGGTAAATCTATCCGGTTAAGTCCTAGCCATTGACGCATTCACACAATTCACATCATGCAACATAAACAAACTATCATTACAATATGTAAAATTCACACTCAAAGTAAAAACACAAAACCCTCCCCATACTTGAACAACACATTGTCCTCAACATGAGAAGGATAAATGGGGAATGAAACAGTATGTGAAAGGCAAAATAACAAAATACTAACAAAAATGAAAAGAAAAGGGTTAGAGAATGAAACCACCACGGTGACTGAAGTGGGATGTGACGGAGGCGGAGACCAAATGCAATTGACACCCAAGATTGTTGCCCTATCTTATAATTGTTTTAAAAAAGTAAAAGAGTTAGCACTCCAAAAGATTCCAAATCATTAAGAACTTATTTTGAAATTTAAAACTAATCTAACTACTCAAAAATTTAAACCTAACTACTAAACATGCTAATTTATGATCATAAGCTTAACCATGTATCATTGGAAACTCAGTCGAGATCAATTATGAGAGGATTGCTTTCACCCTTTTCGTTCAACATCACTTTGTAGCTTGTAAGTAAGCTACAAATTGCAAAATGATCAGAAAGACAATATTGATAAAATTATGAAAACTGGCTCAGTAATATCCTTTTTTGAGTGAACTGTTAACAAAACAGGGAATAACAAAACTTCCTAAGTCTTACACCAAATCCAACAGTTTGTCCTATAAGAAGATGAATTGCTCTCTTTCTTGCTTAATCACCTTCATCTCCTCTGCTTCTTCCGCTTCATGAACAAAGACTTTCATAGCTTCTTCAAATTCGATGTCTGTTGTCATATATTCTTCGTCCTTTTGTTCTTTAGAAGATTTGAACACATCAATTATCCTAAACGAGCTACTATCCTTCAAATTCTTTAATACATCATTCATGTTGAATGTCACTTAGTCATCATTAATCCGAAGGATAAGGTTCTTATCATGGACATCTACCCAAGATTTTTCAATGTTCACATATGGTTTATCAAGAACTGGTGAATAAAAGGGATGGTTAACATTCTTTTATTTAATCTCTTTTTTCATCTTTTTCTGTTCAATAAGGTGGGGTTCAATTTGATTTTCCACTGGCCCTTCTGGCTCTCCCCTATTTTTAAGTGCGATAGCCTCATATTGCTCTCTTTGATATATTTCCATATTACTTAGAGAGTCTTCCACACTTCTTTTACAAAATTCACTGGAGAGCTATCTCACTCGAATCTCTGGGTTATGAATAGACAAGGCATGATTTTCCGTTACTTGCTCTTTTAGTCTCTTCTGGCCCTCTTTTATGTCAATGAGCTTACTCTGGATCTTGTCCAATTTAGAATCCCATGAACTTGATTCATCTTGCTGAAGTCCTAAAAGGCCTTGACGTCCTAAATGAATTCTTACATTGTTGGACTAATAGAAATTTGGGTGGTTCTGCCACTCCAAAGTGTACATGTTCTAATAAGAATCATTACTTCCCTATCCATACTGTGGCTTATTGTAATTCACAAAAGTTCCTTGCTCCCTATAATATCTATCTTCCATCATTGTTCTTTTCATTTCTTCTTGGCATCTAGCTCTTCAGATGTCTCATTTCTCATTCTAAGATGTCTTTTTGTGTCTCTACTTTATGCCCCAACTTCTTTCTCTATTTAAAAAAAAAACAAAAGATAGTGAAAAAGCCTTAAAATAAAGAACTAAACTAATTGCCTCTCCGACAATGACACCAAAAACTTGGTCGCGGTTTTCCGATGTGTGTAAGTTTTAATTGATTAACCTCAATAATCTACAAGCGAACGAGTCATTTGTGTAATACCTAAGGTGTTGATCCTACGAGGAGGGATAATATAATCATAAAATCTAAGGCCAAACAATCGCAGAAATTCAAATGTAGCGAAACCAAACAAAAATGCAATTCAATCGAGCAAATCAATTTAAGAATCAATTACAAAATTATTAACAATTTAGTAGTTGCACCGCACACTTAAGAATCAACCTAAGGAACTACTAATTGAGAGTGAAGGTAATTTTACCTATCTTTAATGCTAACCTAATCAATTCTGGATTCCTAGATAATTGGTTCTAGACGGTCCTAGGGTTAATTACTCTCTCGAGTTACAACCATTAACTTTAATTTATAAACCCTAATCAGATTATGGGAATTACAATCTCTTGATTAACAATCTATCTAAAACCCTAACTAGATCTGAAGTTGTTTAAAAAGCTATAGGAACCTATGGAAGATCTCTCTTCGCACAATTTATCGATTTGATTTAAGTAATTTAATTATTTTTCACTCAATTCACCCTCTTAGTTTATCACCGAATTATGAAATTGCAGAAATTAATTCACAATAAATCCAGTAAAAACACAAACAATCAAATTTCATTAAATCAAAGAAAAAACCCTCGATGGTAAGTTGAGAACATCTCAACATTAAAAAATTGTCATCATACTATTATTCCTAATTCTATACAATAATAAAATGGAAAATAAATATGAAATAGGATCTAAATGGAGATGGGAGACAACGACGTCGAAAAACTCCTGATTTGAGAAGTTTGTTGAGTCGAATTCTTCTCCACTTCTCTCTTTCTTCTTCACTTTCTCTATCTATCGACAATTCTCTTTGGGGTTTCTTTGAAAGTGGCTAATGTAAAAGCTCCATCTTTCTGTTCTTGTTGTTCTATTTATGTTCTTTTGTGTCTAGGGGTTGAACAACATTTTTTTTTGGGATTTGAAAGGTCAAAAAAATCTCTCAAAACGTGAAGGTTGGAAGGCCGCATATCTGCCTGATGTAAGCCACAATTGTGGCCTATGTCAGGCCTTTCTGTCATGGTCATGGCCTATAGGCCATGCAATTGGCTCCAATTTGTTCCAAACTCCTCCATTCTTCGATCTTAACCCTAAAACACTACCAAATACGTCAAGGTACCTCAAAAACATCATATTTAAGCTTAAAGGATTGTTCTAACACATAAAACACTACTAAGTCACAATTTAACACAGTTGTACCCTAAACACCTATTAAATAATTGAATAAACGACTAAACACATATCAAACTGTATCTTAAAATATGATGCATTTCACACCTATCACTCGTATTTATCACTTTTAGAGTTTTTGAATATCCTATTATTCCTTTCCCTAAGTATTAGAAACATCCTATTATTTGGTTGATAGGTCAAGATGGCTTACTCCCAGCTGATTAACTAACAAAATATTATGAGCCTAGTTCAACTCATGATATAACAAATTAATCCAACCATTTATTTATAAGTGGTTAGTTGAAGGAACAAGCAGGTAATAATGTAATATTATACATAGAGTGAGATTATAACTGGCTATCGCCATAGGGGAAGGTGGCTATTGCATCACCATATTGAGTAGATGTGTACTAATTCTAATACTTATCGTTGCTGGAATAACCAGAGATGTTTTTAAAAAATCATCCAATTGGGCTTGGAGATTAAGAACAGAGAAGAGAAGGTAACCATTCTTCTTCTTTTGTAATTCATTTTAGAATATGAACGCACACGAATCATATTCGGAGAATTTTTGGACTTGCCCGGAGATGTATATATAGGCATACAAAGGGAGTGAATCTAAACATTACCCAAGGATAAATTCATGGCTAAATATAAGGTTAACTATAAGGCTAATAATAAAATTAATTTACATATTCTATCAAATCACAATTTGTTGTATTTTTATAAATAAGTTACTAAAACTTTTAATTTTGAGCAAATTTATTATATGAAGTTTTAAGTAATTTATATTTAGACAAATAATAAAATATTAAATGTGAACAGAGAACATGCCTTTTGTCAAAAAAAAAAGAAAGAATTGGAAAAAATCCTTATCATGGATGAATGTACATTTTACAAAATATAAAAAAGAAGTTGAAATTGGATATGAGTAGTTGGAAAAGCCTAACGATGAAATTTTCCACCTTCGATCTCAAGAATGAGGTTCAATTAACCATGAAATATTTTGTGCTGAAAATTTGATTTTGCGAGCATGCTTTGGTTTTTATTGATGTTACGAATTCATTTTCCCAAGTTGAATTTCAAATAAAACAACTACTTTGGATAAAAGGGAAATAAGTAAATGTTGGATGCATTAATTTTAAACACATTATGAGTAAGCAGGAAAATGAAAGCAGGTGCTTCTTTCATAATCATTAAATATTAGAATATCATAAATTGAGTTACATTATGTTTGAAAAGAATAAAAAAGTATTTTATATTAAGAAAAAACTCATAATCAACAAATTTGAGATTTATATAGCAGATAATACAAATTTTAATTTGGAAATATAAAAAATAAATTTAAATGACAATATCTCTATATTCTTAAAAAAATAATAAAAAGTAAAAACTATTACTCAAAAATAAAAACCAAAAAGAAGGATTCAACCAAATGGAATGAAGAAAAATAAACGATTGTCAAAATATAATAAGATACATGATTAGAAATATCCACAAAAGAGTTTCAACGATTATTCTTTTCTGTCTTTTTGGAAATAACCTTCCTTGTTTAGGCATATATAACCTTTAAATCCATTTTTACTACAGCCAAAAGCAACTAATCCTCTTTTGTTACTCTTCCACCCATGTAGTTTGCACCTTCAAATGATTTTCCTCCTTTACCCTCCTAGAGCCCTTCCCCATCCAACCTAAAACCTCCCATAAGTACAGATCTTCTGGCACCCAAATTGGTTAGCTCATCTTTGAATAGAAGCTGAAAATAGGTTGTTGGGGATCAATTTCAACTTACTTTTTGATACTGTCTACCTAAGCTTCAGGATGGAAAAACTATTGTAGTCCCATACTTGGAAATAATGTAATCTGGTGCCTGCAGTTGGTAAGCTAGTTGGTGGGATTCTTTTTGGACAAAGGCCTCATTCCCTGTCATTCATAAATAGGCATTTAGTCAGTGAAAAATAGAGTCCTCAATAAGGTATTGCTAATGAAAGATAACATTATTCTTTTAAGTTTTTTTTTAATTCCATGAGGAAGATAACAAGATAGTAAGAGATGGTCCTTAGCATATTGCACACTCTCCTTTATTTATACAAAATTGGAAACTTTGAATCAAACTAGAGAAGCTCCAATTCCATAATATTCCACTTTGGATCAATATACATAATATACCATTGGAACACTGGATTACCCAAAGTCTTGGTTCTCTGACTAGCTATATAGGGAATTCCTTATGCATAGATGAAGATATAACAAAAAGAAAGAGAGTTGACTATGTTAGAATCTGTGTCAGTGTGGATGTCATAAAAGGTTTGCCAGATATGATTCTTATAATGAGAATGGGTACTGAAAATAATTTAGTTGAGGGCAATGTTATAATTTCTTATTAATGGAATCCTTTCCTTAGGACGGAAAATAATTTAGTTTACGCCACCCTTTTTTTGGGCCTTAGATCATTAGTGGAGATTTTAACTCTCACTTTATACATAAGAGGCTAAGGGACATTGCAGTCTCAGAAACTATAATGGGGACTTCAAAGTATGTATGGAGCAGTTGGGAGTTTCAGAGTTAAAGCAGGAGGGGTCCAATTTATACGGAACAACAAGCAAAGTAACAATTGGTTCTTCAGAAGGAAGCTAGACAGGGTGTTAGCTAAAGATGGATGGTTAATTAGTTTTACTGAAATTATCATAGATCCTCTTTTCTTATATCACACCCCAATACTCATTGATGGGCTTTCTAATACGAAAATTAGATAATCACACCCCAATACTCATTAATGAGCTTTTAAATAAGAAAATTAAATTTCATCCCTTCAAATTCAACAATTATTTGAATAATCTTGAAGGATTTGAGGAGGTTGCTAAAATAAGATTGGATATAAAGGTTTACGAAACTAAACAGTTTATTTGTCTTCAAAAACTAAAGGGTATAGAGATTGCTTTGAAAAGGCTAAACATCCTCAAAGTTTCTGATACATAAATTATAAAGACAAGGACAAACTGGTTCCATCTTAATTCTTACTATCTTTATCTCCTAATGATCATTCTCTTATTGAGAAGGAGATGGTAGAACTAAAGGAATATATGTAGACTATAACTCTTGCATAATTCAATAAAGATGTAGGGTCAACTAGATTAAAGATGAAAATAGATGTACAAAATTCTTTTTTAATTCTATAGTAGTAAAGAGGAACATAAAAAAATTTGTTCTATCGAGGGCATGAATGACAGAGTTTTAAATGATCAACAGGATATTCTTCAGGAAGTAGTTGAATCCTACAAGATCCTCATTGGAACTTCTCAGACATCTACCTCTTCCTTAGAAATTTTACAATCCTTCATCACTAGCAGAATCATTAATAATGATGCTCTGAACTTATTAAACTAGTTGATGACAAGGAGATTGTTTTCCAATTGAATGGAATGAAAGCCCTAAGCCAAGATGGTTTTGGATTTCATAAATGTAGGAAGTTTTATTCCATTCAATTGGAAAACAATCTCCTTGTCATCAACTAGTTTAATAAGTTTTATACGATGAAAAGGAGTAAAGAGAAGTATAGATTTGATAAATTAGGAAATAGTTTGTTATAAATGAAGTGAGATAAATTTGAACCTTAAATGTTGTAACTAATGGAACGTGGCATTAATGAGTAAAAAAACATGGGAATTGCGTAAAAGAAAGATTATTTTTAGTTCAAGTGAATTAATAATATTTACATGAAAGATACTCATTTTTGGATGTATATACCTCCTATTGATTGTAGTTTGGTTTAGAAAAAGATTCACAAGGTGAAATTAATGGTTCAATGAATTTTAACATGAGTGTGTAGATAATTTACTTACATTTAATGGTTAAATTGAAAACTTCATTGAGAATTGTTTCAGAAATCTTCTAGTTTTCTATTTAAGGTAGATGTTATCTTTATTTAAGAAATCTTGTTATTATGATATTTTATAAAAAAGGATATTAATGATATAACATTATGTTTGTGTTAATAGCTTACATTGAACTATATAGACTTTCGTTCCAATTAATAGTAAGTCATATTACGTAATAAGTCCAAAAAGCTTTTATCATCCTTGCATATTGTAATTTTTGACATTCACCAATAATCACTTATTATAACATGTAACCTAAGATGTTGAACAAAATAGATGGATCGTTTTTAATTGATTCTTCATACATGTTTTTTATTGATTCTTTGTTAAGAGTTCTTTGATATGCTTGTTAGGAATGAAGATATTAATACTTTATTTACAATTGCTTTCCAACAGGAGGTGCTAAAGCTCATAACAACAAAGCAGAAATTGAATAAGATTTTACAGTTATTGCTTCAGAATTAAGAGGTATGTTTAAAACTCACTACTTTTACATGTTGCTTTTAAGATGGGTTCATGCTTCTTACTCTTAGCATGCTCAATTTCATCATTTGTTTGAATTAAATCTTAGTATGTTAACTTGTATTGATTTATCATTATGCTATTTACAACTTAAAATTGCATTTAGTGATTTAGTAATTTACCTTTAATTGTATAGATACATGGGAAAAAGTTAGATGTCTCATCGAAAATGATCCACTAAATATTTAGAAGGAGTTAAGAGTTTCATACAATTTATGAAAGATCAAATGGGTTTAGAATGTTGTATTCATTGTCCATGCATAGATTGCTTAAATATGAACATTGAAAGTCAAGATGTGGTATATAATCATTTCCTAATCCAAGGAATAGATAAATTCTATACCCTATGGATTTATTATAGTAAATGTTTAATGTAAGTAATGCTAGAAGTGTTGATTCAGGTGATAACGGTAGTAACAATAATGATATGGAAGATTATGATATTAAGGATGATGGTGATGATTGGATTGGAAAGATGTTAAAGGATTTGGAGAATTATATGGAGACTATGAATGATACTGGTTTGCCCAAAAAAATTGGCAATATTATAGAAGATAATTTTGGGAAGTTATTAAAAGTTGCTCAAGAAGAATTATATCAAGGGTGCTAAAAATTCTCACAGCTATTTTTTTTTGTCAAGTTGTTGCATTTCAAAGTATATAATAAATAGAGCAACCAATCTTTTGACATCTTAATTGGCTTGCTCAATGAAACATTACCTATTGGACATAAATTGCCCAAATCTTACTATGAATCAAAGAAATTGTTAAAAGAAATTGGATTAGGATATATATCGATACATGCTTGTAAGTATGATCATGCTATATTTTGGAAGGACTGTAAAGTTCTTAAAGAATGTCCCATTTATAGTACATCAAGGCAGCAAGTTGATGATGGGAGAGGGAAAAATATGCCATACAAAATCTTGAGATACTTCCTAACTAAAACAAGACTACAAAGGCATTTTATGTCAACAAAAATAGTGATATATATGAGGTGGTATAAAGAGAAACGCATTGATGATAACGTTATGCGTCATCCAGCAGACTCAATGACACGGAAAGACTTTAATGGAAAGTTTCCATGGTTTGTAGAGGATTGTGGTAATATTTGAATTGGTTTAGCCTCTGATGGATTTAATCCATTTGGTAATATGATTACTTCTTATAGCATGTGGTTGGTACGTCTTGTGCCATACAATTTAGCTCCATGGAAGTGTATGAAGGAGCTTTTTTATTATTGTCTTTACTTTTTCTAGGATCAGCTGCTCCTGGTAAAGATAATGATGTATACATGGAACTACTAATTGATGACTTAAACTATCTATAGGACGTTGGGTTAGAAACTTATGATGCTGTTTAAAGGATTGTGAATGTTGATTTATGGAATAGTATGAACTTATGGCAATTTGTAGGTGAGATTAAATTCTAATTATTTATTTTTCTACAGATGGTGATAAACTATGTCAACAGAGTGAATTGAAGCTGAATAATGGAGCCCTACGAATAGAAGATACAAATATATCATCATGCCATAAGAGAGATGTTGATACCAATATACTAGAATCAAATGAAGTACAAGCCAATCTTGTCATACAAAGAGATGAAGACTATATTTGTTGGAACCCGATCTCGAAACCGAATCCCAACCGGAAAAGCGGAATCAAAAGCGAAAACGAACGGAAACTTTCGGAAACAAAAAGCAGAAGCACAAAGAACGGTAGCGAAAGAACGGATGCAATCAAAAGCAGAGGTAGCAAATGTGCGTGCAACCAAAAAAAAGGCAAACGGAAATAAAAGCGAAATGCAAAATTAACGGATCCGACATCCAAAGCAAATAAGAAAACTGTCGCGTTGGAAACCTATAGACAACCTAAGCCGAAAACCGTGCAAAATTTTTTTTTCATTCCTTTTATCCTTATTCAATCGAATATAATTCAATCTCAAATAAATTTTTTTCCACTTTGGT
>JANZLD010000236.1:71338962-71362603 GCA_026413575.1 Erythroxylum carthagenense
ATGCCGTGTGGAAAACTCGTCAAGTTTGTATAATATAAAAATCTAAAATTTATTATTAAGCAAATGGTGGATTAGTTAGGAAGAGCATTATCGACTAAAAATAAATACATTTTTAGAATATGTTTTAATTGTAAAATTTCATAATGTTATCACTATGATCATAATGATCAATCATTAGAATTAAAGTTGCCAGTTTTCTTATTATAATTAAAATGAGCATGTTTATTATATTTATCATGGTTTTTGTTTCAAGGACCACTTTAAATATTAAGGCGGATTATGTTTGATTAAATGTTTCAAACACAATCGGCCACCAACAGTTTCGACTTGTTGACTAAGTAATGGATGACCAATATAATTAATATACTATGTTTTGCAAAACGTTGACGAGTACAAGCCACCCCCTAGGACAAGCCATGAAAGAATTTCAGCCTTGCAGAGCTATTGGTTTTGTTTGTCTTGAAACACATACAACCGACAGTCAAACATAAAGATCTTATTAATTAATCCGTTTTTCTTTTTACGATGTCATGTCTTCCAAAAATTGCCAGAGGTGAACGGAAAACCATGAACTGGTACTTACGAAAACTGTGAATCCATGTACTTATGAAAACTGTGAATTAGTTCACATAGTTTCCATAAGTGCCAGTTGCCATACGAGAACCAAAAACCATGAACTGGTACTCATCATTATTCATTGTAGGTTCTCAACTCTATCTCTCTCGTGCAGCTTTTTTTATATTGGAAGTTTGGAATTAAATCCCTAAACTTCTAATTTCCTATTGGAAGGGTGTAAGTTGTTTCCACGTCAAGTTTTTGTGGGCTTCAAAAAAATAAAATAAAAAAGTCAATTGTCAATGAATGGAATGTGAATTCCTCCATAGATGAAAATATAAAATTATTCTAAAAATCTAAAAATAACGAAGGGAAGAAGCTACGTAAACTGAAAATGAAGGGGGTGAGAGTCGAGAGAACAAACTAAACAAAGGGGTGAGATTTCAAACTTCAGAATCGAGTGTCACAAATTTATTTAAGTCATTTTAAATAAACAACATCATTTGATTACGTGATTAAATGACGTCATTTCATTAATCAGAATTTGTTTTGTTAATTTTTAAGGGTTTCTAGGCACGTTTTAGGTAATGTTAACAAACTTAATGGAGAAATTAAAGTTAGGTTATGGTTAAAAAATTAAAAGTTTAAATATTTTATTATCATTTTTTGAAGCTCGGACTATAATTACAAAATTAAATAAAGTTTGGGATTATTTTATAATTAACCCAAGAATATATTTTCCATAGGTATCTTGATAGTCAAGAGTATAAGTTCTCTAGTGATGATTGACAACTTAAGAGGTGCATTTATTGTAAAAGGAAAATTACAATATGGTATGTATATCTTAATAGGAAATGCGATAGGATTGATGGTCGTTTATCAATCCTTAGAACACAAGAATGATAATACTATGATATGGTACATGCAGTTAAGTCACCCTAGTTTGCAAGAAGATGATATAACTTCATAAAGAGAGCTTATTAGAGGATGAAAAACAAGAGAAAGAAGATTTTTGTAGTTCTCATCCTTCGTAAAAAGTCTCAGGTAACCTTCAATGATATAATGTTTGGAAAGCAACATATGTTGAGGAAAACATATTGAAATGACATGTCACTATCAATAATAAACAGTACTAGTTCAAAGGTGGTAAAAGTGATTCTATGGAATAAATCACTACAAGAAAAATGGAGTTTAATAACGGAAATTACCATGGAATGTCTACACATTTCATCTGAAAACTTAGTTAGCTATGGAATTTACCGATAGACCAAGACATCGAGATACGACCGTAGGTAATAATTTACGACGAACAACAGAATGTTCGTTGTAAATTTACCGACGAAAATTTTATGTACCATTGATGAATTTACCAATGGTTATTCTGTGTTGTCTTTGGTCGGTTAATTTACCGACAAAGAAGATTTGTTCGTCAGAAAATTACCGACGGATTTGGTTATTCGGTCGGTAAATTTATATTGTCATTACTGACGGTTATTTGTTTTTCATTGGTAAATCGATAGATTTTACCGACAAACTTTGTTTTTCTATCAGTAAATTTAGTAAAAGCTATTTTTTAATTTCCCTGCATTAAATTTTATTTGATGATCTTATGGTTGATGTGTAATTTAAACAGTTATGAGTTATCTGTTGATAATATTTTGATTTGTTTCAACATTTAATTTGTTAAAATAGAAAGTTGATTGATGACATAAAGTTAAAATTATCTTAATTGATAATAAAAATTATTTTGTATATAATAAGCATTTGTAATTTATACAAAATGACTACAAGTACAGTATTCGTTTGGTGACCGCGAATGATTTGATTGCTACGATGAGGTAGTACGCCTCTCCTTCAACTCATCCATCTCATTACAGAGTTGAACTATGTAATCTATCGACTATTGCAATTGAGTTGTCAATGTCTGCACTATACTCCAAAGCTCATTTACTTCATTGTTTGTCGACCTTAGTGAACAAGAGATGATCGAACTTCAAAAAGGGAGCTTATTGAAGGATGTCGAACATGAGAAGGTAAATTTTTGTAAGTTTTGTCTACTTGGTAAAAAATCTAAGGTAACCTTTAAGGAAGTAGTATTTGAAGAGCAATATATGTTGGAACAAACAAATGGAACGGACGTGCTAAGGTCTATAGTGAGTAGTACTAGTTCAAAAGTGGTAATAGAATAACTTGAAATAGATATTAAGAGGGCTGAAAATTCTAGTTTAGGAGATAAAACAGTTCTAGGAGATATGGTTCGAGAGACTCAGGCATATATGCCCTTACCATTGATGATTGGGATACAACCATATTTTAGGAGACTAAAGAAAATTAGGAGAAAGATAGGGGAAAGAGGGTTGTAGTGAAAAATGTAAGGTTTCACAAGATTGGAAAATTGATTGTATTCAAATGATGAAGCTGATAATTTGATAAAGTTATTACATATGGAGAAGTACAAGTGTAGATTTATTACATGTGGAGAAGTGTAAGTGTAGATTGGACTTGGTCAATGCTCACATAGCTTAAAGCCTTTAGGGGCTAGTATGACATAGAGTGATTCTTGGTTGGACATTAGAAAATTTAAGTCAAGATGGAGATTTGTGAGATATTCCTTGAATTATAGTGAAATAAAGTTTCAATATCACTAGGAATATATAAAAATAGAGTTTTTATGTTCTTAAGCTTCTATGGAAATATAATACCAATGACCTCAGGATTTTCTAGTAATAAGGTTTCACTGTAATTAGACTCCTTACATATAAATCTATCAATACCTTATTAAGAGTTGTGTAAGTTATGATATTTATCATATTTCTCTTTGTATCATCTCTCTCACAGTAATTTAAGAACTTTATCTCTTTTGTCATGGACGTAAGTCATGTCAATTGAATGAACTGCATAAATTCTTGACTTTTGTGCTTCTTAATTTTCTCTTATATTGCTTCCTCCTGGTACAATAAGTTGTTTATATACAAAAAGTGATCCATAACCTAATAATTTAAAGTTTTAGGTTAAGATATGAATTATGTATGTAAATTACTCCTCCTATATAAGAAAACTCCAAAATTTAACATAATGCAATTAGAAATGAAAATTTGAAATTTATTTATTGTGAGTGATGAGTTATGTCAGAAGATCACTGGGTATTGAATTTCCTAATTTTTATTTTATAGCTGATAGATGATTGTTTGCCTACTTACATCCATTACACGAAATAGACTATTTAAGTTTTATGCTTAGTTGAAAGTTGCCATGGTGATTGTAATTCAAATTATAATTTTGTTATTGTACTTTAGGTGATGAACTTCTTTTAGATTCATTCACTTATAAGGAAATATAGAATGGGATTTTGAGGGAAGTAAAGGAGGTTGGTTTTTTTTTGTTTTGTTTAAATTTTTAGTTCGTTCTTTTTAAATTTCATATTTTAATATATGAGAGAATAAGATGCTAATTCTCAATTTATCTTTCTAGAATATTTTTGTTAGACCTCATTTCTAGAGCCCAACTATCATTTCGAATATCATAAGACATAAGCGTATTTCACTGTAGGGTTATTTAAATGAAATCTCCTTAGTCATCATTCTTATAACTTCTCAAACCACAAGGGCAAGCCCTCACCAATCAAACGCCTGGATCACCTCTTGAATTTTTTTAGAAAAATTGTAGCTTCATGTATCTAGTTTATTTTGAAACAATAATCATCTCATTCGAAGTTCTACATATCAAGATATGATTAAAATGTCGAAATATGTTCAGTAAACAACCAATTCATGCTCTTCCCATTGATCCCTCACTTTCTCTCCATTAATCTTTTTCAAATCAACACAAATGGATACCAATTTTTTTGAAGAGATAGAAAAATGTTTTATAAATTTATTAGTTCAAGAATCACTTCATTTGGAGGTCGAATGATGAAGTTATGGCCAAAAGAATCAAACATGATTATGTCCTCAATCATATTGTACTTATCTTGGGAAAATTGGCATAACTTTCACTATAGACATCTAATTAAGGTCATTTTAAAGCATTTAAAGAAGACTTTGAGATCTACAACTTTCCGGAAGAGCCAGAAGAGAGATTTTGCCATCTAAAGGGTCAAAATTGCAATTTTCCAAACGTATATAGTGTATGTCTGTTACACCTATACCTAACGGACATTCACAAGGTTTGGAGTGTATTCCAAACCTGTAAAGGTTTGTTTAATGGACATAATGTCCGTTTATCAGACCTAAAGTCCATCTAATGGACATTGGTGATCCAAAACTCCCTCCAAAGTCTTTCCAAAGGTTCCTACATCCATTCTAACATCACTTTCACTCATAATCTTCCCAAATTCATTTCTTATAATGCAATATCACTCTTTAAACATTGAATTACCAATTTGGTTGCATTAAACTCTCAAATCTCAACTCAAATGACTCATCACATACAACAAATTCTCATTATTACTATAGCTGTTCTGTATATACATCTTATGCAGCATCACCATTTATAATGGTCGTATCTCTTAACTCTGATATCCAAAAATTTCATACTTCATATCGTTGGAAAGTTAGAAAGATAAGCTACGACTTTCATGAAGAAAACTTTGACTAATTCTACCTATATCGATACAGTTTTTCCTTTGAGTTCAAAACACAATTTCTACACTTATAAAAACTTGCAAAATGCAATATCTCTTTATATCAATTCAACTACTAAGTACTTTTCATTAAACTCTTGAATCTCACCTCAAATGATTTATCCCATAAAACATTTCCAATCTTTAACATGTTATTCTAAAACAAGCAACAATTTGCAATCTCAACAAAGAAGCATATGTATACACACATTCCACTTCCACTACCATCATACTCAACCTGTAAAATAACATAATCATACACAAAAGGAAATCCTCAATTTCTCATTCTCATTGCTAAGCAAAGTAAATATTTGAACAAGCTTTATTTACATATCAACATACACATCACTAACTTAATACAAATACAAGTGGATTCTCAATGTTTTACATGCTTAATAAGCTATCCAATAGTGTTCGAACTAGCCTAGGGCAAAACCTAACTATCTTGAAGTCTGTCCAATTGCCTTGCAAAGATTGCAAACCTTTTCATTTTGCACCTGAGGAAGAAAAAAATGATGGATTGAACTATACAGCTCAATGGCTAATATATTTATAGCCATTGGCAACGAGCTACACAATCAAACATATATGCGTCTATTCATATATGCATTCTCATCTTATCTTAATCTAGCAATGTAAGTTCAACATTCACAATTCTAATTCACAACTCATGGTTTAATACTTCATCACATAAAATATATTGGATGAAATTTATCATCAAAGCATAACACACAAATTGCGTCATAACTTAACATATCAAAATATAAATGCACTAACAAATGGCTCGAGGGTTCTGTGGAACAAAACGGAGAAATCGAAGTATATACCATAAATGAAACGAGTTCAATTTTTGGATCTCGTATGCCACAAGCGGACGGCAAGGAGAAGGCTTTATATCAACGTACACGTGACTACGAAACAGTTCCCCTCTTGCCCATACAAAAGCACATATTTAAGCTCAATTCAATTCATCACAAATTCATATTCTCATTCTTTTTATTCTTTCCATCTAATCAAAATTCCATGACACATTCCAAGGCATAACATGATCATAATCACAATTCAATTACATCAAAATGTCATACACCTGTTAATGCATAACACAAAATATATCATAATGCATTTCCCACATCACAACAATTCAAAACAAGCCATTTTAGCACATATTCCACATACAAGGCATTTTGCTCATATTACATAACAACTATAAATAAATTACCCACCTTATTTCGCTTGAAAATCCAAACTCAATTGTACCCTTCTTCTCTTGAATAGGGTTTTCTTGATTTTCTAACATAATCAAAATTCTCATTCAATCCGCATTCAAATGGAATTCTCCCTAAAACTTCCATAATCACAAAAAATGCAATCAACACAAATCAAGATCAAACCTAACCTACCTATAGTCCATCTAGGTTAGAAAAGCCAAAACCTAGTTTAGAAATCCTAAAATCAAATGGGTTCTCTTAAATCATATTCTTCCAACACAAACCTTTTATTCTCATACAAAACCCCTTTCTCTCTCTAACTCCTTCTCTAACAAAGCAACAAGAAAAGATAAACTTACCTTCACAAATCTTCCTCCTTCTTCTTCTTCCTACGTTTCTTCTCTCTTCTCCCATGTTTTCTCCTTCTTTTCTCTATTTCACCTTGTTTTCTTCTTCTTCTTTCTTATTCTCACAACTCCCTCTCTTCTTCTTCTAATTCTAGCCACATTTTATTAGTCTTTACCACTTTTACCCTGCATTTATCTTGCCCTTCCTATTATGCCCTCCTTTTGTCTTTAAAACTAACATCTTATACTTCTAACTCCTTAACTATATCCTTCCAAAATTCAGAAGGAATTTGATAACACTTCCTTCTTGAAAAATGTTCCTCATTGTCTTAGTTTTCTATTGACAGAAAAATCATTCAATTTGGTTTGGAAATCTGAAAGTTATATCCCAAGCATTTCAGAGCTATTCTTATACTAAAACAATATTCTGTGCTCAAATTTCATCCAAAAATTGAAATTCTTAGAGGCTAAATTAGAACTCAATTTCATCAGATAATTTTTAGCACTATCTCTCTAGTTTAATTCAAATTAAGAATCACCTCATTTGGATAACTAGGGAAAATGTTATGGCTAAAACACCGAAGCATACTTAGTGAATATGTTTCAACTACATTTTCTAACTTACAACTTCCAACATTTCACATATAACCATCATGTATCTAAACCATCTTTTCTACTTCACTTAAAATTCAAAAATTCTTCTTTTCTCTACACATGAATAATCGTCAACAATTTCTCATTTAATAGTTCTAACTTCCAAGAAAATTTTGATTCCAACAATTTTATTCTTATTTTAAAGAAAAGACTTTAAGTATTTCCTTTCTATTTTGGCTTTTAAAATGGATTGTTAAAAGAGCATTTGACATGGATGTCGGTGCTCATCTTTGTATAGAAGAGGGTAGATATCAAGTTTACTAATATTATTGACATATTTAGATTTCATTTCAATAATCTATATAATAATTGTCATTTTATTTAAAATTTTTCTTGCCAGAGTGGATTGAACTGATGCTTATATACTTCAGACGAGCAACTTGCTTTTGACAAGAAGTATTTTGTGACTTAAATAAAGAGATAACTAATGTAGTAACTGATAATTCTAATGATTGCTTAACTTCACAAAAATTATGATTAGTAGTGTGAAAGGAATTGTTACCCAATAAAGTATGGACATAAATATTTCATGTGTAGTTTTTAATTATGGAATGATTATTTAATTGTCCTTATGATAACTATTTGTAAAGATACCTTCCTAATTCATATGTGATTTGAATAAGAACACAAATATCAATGCATTAGTATAAACTTGATTTAGAATATAAAAATGCCCTTATGTGAATCTGTTTAAGAGTTTGTTTTCTATATTATTGAATGTGTTATTATGAGTTTTCTTAGATGATAATCACGTGTTTAAGACTTAGATTTATTTTTTGTTAGTATTTTTGTGTGTTTTGTTTGATGATTGATGATTAGAGCAAGAATTTGATCTTAATGCATGTTTTAAAGGATGTTTAATGTGTTTGGAAGATTAGTTGAGACAAGAAACTTCAACAAAAGTTAAAGAAGAAGCTGGAGGAAGAGAACTGTCACAAGCATCCACTTGGACAATCATGGAGGATTGAAGCTAAAACAAATAAGGAGCCTCTTTCATGATCATACAAAATGTGCATGAATGTGAAAGTACATGTAGATAAGAGATATTACACAGTCGTGCACATGCACAATCATGCAAAGGTAAAATTTTTAGGTCGCGAGTTTTTTTTTTTGATTTAGGGGGCTATTTTCGGAATATAAAAAATAAGGGAACCCTAGAAAGAGCC
Source organism: Erythroxylum carthagenense (assembly GCA_026413575.1). Classification (NCBI taxonomy): domain Eukaryota; kingdom Viridiplantae; phylum Streptophyta; class Magnoliopsida; order Malpighiales; family Erythroxylaceae; genus Erythroxylum; species Erythroxylum carthagenense. Next base: position 71,347,514 of record JANZLD010000236.1, read on the forward strand.
CTAAGAGGATTAAGAAGTATTTTAGAAAACACAAGAAGAGGCAACTTGAACATCTAATAAGGAGATCAGAGAGGCAATAATTTTAGAAGAACAAAGTTCTTGATTTTCCCAAGTTAAGGATACAAAGAAAAATACATCAAAGATTCAATCTTCTGCCCTTTTTTCTCTTTCCTTGTTCTTGAATGTTAATTATGAAAAATTGTGGATTTATTTTAACTATAAATTACTATTTTTTTAGGAATTATTCTTGAATTGTTTTGTTAAACTTTTATGTTCTCGATTTAATATAAACATATTATTGTTTTTAATATTTAATCTAAATTAAGAGGTTAGGTTAAATATCTGTGTTATGTTGGACAACAAGAGTTGCTACCATAATAGGCTTATAAACTTTAAATTAATTGGAGATTGAAGACAAACCATAATATTGTTTTTTGAAAAATGGAAAAATCATTAAAGCTCAAAATCAACACCAAGTATAGAAAAAGACAATGGCAAGTACTTAACTACAGCAAAAGCAAGTGCAACTCAATCTAATATAAGAGAAACAATTACAAATCAATATAATCTAGTTCAACAACTACAGCTTTGATCCAAGCTCCATCTTCTTCTCAGTGTTGCATTCAATCCCTCCAAATCACGGAGTTGTAAGATTTACTTTATCCAATAACATACTTTTTGAGCTAATTCATTGATCGTGGTTTTCCGATGTGTGTAAGTTTTAATTAATTAACGTTGATAATTCACAAGCACATGGGTAATTCACGTAGTACCTAAGGTGTCAATCCTACGAGGAGGGATAATCTATTCCTAAAATCTAAGGCCAAACAATTGCATAAATTCAAATGTAACAAAACCAAAACAAGAACGTAATTCAATCAAGAAAATCAATTCAAGGATCAATAACAAAATTATTAACAATTCAATAATTGCAATGTACACTCAAGAATCAACCTAAGAAACTACAATTTGAGAGAGAGGGGAATTTTACCTATCTTTAATGCTAACCTAATCAATTATAAATTATTGGATTATTGGTTTTAGACGGTCCTACGGGTGATTACTCTCTTTCGAGTTATAACCATTAACCCTAATTTATAAACCCTAATCAAATTACGGGAATTGCAATCTCTTGATTAACAATCTATCCAAAACCTTAATTAGTTCTGAAGTTGTCCAAAAAACTATTAAGAACCTATGCGATATCTCTCTTCGCACAATTTATCGATTTGATTTAATTTCTATTAAATCACCTAACTCTCGTCTGCTCAATTTAATTATTTTCACTCGATTCACTCTCTCAGTTTATCATCGAATTATGCAATTGTAGAAATTAATCACAATGAATCCAGTAAAAAAACAAATAATCAAATTTCATTAAATCAAAGATAAAACCTTGGAAGGTGAGTTTAGAACATCTCACCATTCAAAATTCCTATCATCATACTATAATTCCCAATTCTATACTATAATAAAAATGGAAAATAAACTGGAAATATGATCTAAATGGAGATGGGAGGTAGTGATGTCAAAAAACTCCTGATCCAGGAAGTACATCGAGTTGACTTCTTCTCCATTTATCTCTTCCTTCTTCTCTTTCTCTATTTCTCGACAATTCTCTCTATGATTTCTTTGAAAGTGGGTAATACAAAAGCTCCTTCTTTCCATTCTTATTGTTCTATTTATGTTCTTTTGTGTTTAGGTTGAACTTGAGTTTTTTCAGGTACAAAAGGTACAAAAATCTATCGAAACATGAAATTTAGAAGTGGTTGCATATTTGCCTGATGCTGGCTACGATTATGGCCTATGCAATTGGCCCCAATTTGCTCCAAAACTCCTCCATTCTTTAAGCTTTACCCTGAAACACTACTAAACACATCAAGGTACCTCAAAAACATTATATTTAAGCTCAAAGGATTGTTCTAACCCATAAAACACTTAAAGCACAAATAAATCACAAATTAACACAATTATACCCTAAACACATACTAAACAATCGAATAAATGGCTAAACACATATCAAACTATGCCCTAAAATATGATGCATTTCACACCTATCAACATCCCCACTTAAACATTTCCTTGTCCTCAAGCAAAGAAAACAATAATCAACACAAAGTGCAAAACACAAAACACAAAACAAACAATGCAACAAATGAGGCAATGGCTTCAACTTCACAAAATAATTTAACTCTAAACACAATCATTTAAGTTATTCCAAATTATTAACATGTAAAATACACATCTAAACACCTTGGACTCAATATATAAACTAATCAAAATTTTAATATTGAATCTATTCACCCCTATCACTTGCACACACACATTGATAATTATTCAGTCAAAGCAAAAGTGTAGTTATTCCTCAATAGGTTTTCATGAAAAATCAAGCTACTAACAAGTTTGGTAGGTTTTTATTTGAAAACATTCTTTTTGTTGATTTTTTAAGGATATTAACCTGGTCTTTTACGTAGAGGAAAACATTTGTGATGAATATCGATCAAATTACTCCACTTAGTCATGTTGTTATTGTGTTGCTTGGTTTGAATGTCATTATAGCACGAAGGCAAACTTTTTTTATGCATGTCGATCTAGTTACTCAGCTACATCACATTCTCAACTGGCTATAAGCTCTATTCATAACTTGAAGGCTAGAAGTTTGATCGTGGTTTTTTGATGTGTGTAAGTTTTAATTGATTAACCTCGATAATCTACAAGTGTATAAGTCTTCGCATAGTACCTAAGGTGTCGATCCTATAAGGAGGGATAATCTAATCCTAAAATCTAAGGCCAAACAATTGCAGAAATTCAAATGTAACGAAACCAAAACAATAATGCAATTCAATCAGGCAATCAATTCAAGAATCAATTACAGAATTATTAACAATTTAGCAATTGCAACGCACACTCAAGAATCAACCTAAGGAACTACCAGTTGATAGTGAAAGGAATTTACCTATCTTTAAGGCCAACCTAATTAATTATGGATTCCTAGATTATTAATTCTAGACGGCCCTAGGGTTGATTACTCTCTCTCAAGTTATAACCCATTAACTCTAATTTATAAACCCTAATTAGATTATGGAAATTAAATTTGAAGTTATCTAAAATCATAACAATCTCGCTTCACACAATTTAGTGTTTTGATTTAATTCTTGTTTTATTAAATCACCAAACTATCGTTAGCCTAATTCAATTATTTGTCACTCGATTCACCCTCTCAGTTTATCATCGAATTATGTATTTACAGAAATTAAATCACAATAGATCCATTAAAAACATAAACAATCAAATTTCATAAAATCAAAGATAAAACCCTCGAAGGTAAGTTTAGAACATCTCAACATTCAAAAATTATCATCATACTGTTATTCCAAATTCTATACAATAATAAAAATGGAAAATAAACAGAAAATATGATCTAAATAGAGACGGGAGGCAACGACATCGAAAAACTCTTGATCTAAGAAGTATGTCGAGTCAACCTCTTCTCCACTTCTCTCTTTCTTCTTCAATTTCTCTATCTATCCACAATTCTCTCTGGGATTTCTTTGAAAGTAGCTAATGCAAAAGCTCTAGCTTTCCATTCTTGTTGTTTTATTTATGTTCTTTTGTGTTTAGGGGTTGAACTACGATTTTTTTCAGGGTTTGAAAAGTCAAAAAAATCTCTCAAAATGTGAAGTTTGGAAGGTTGCCTATCTACCCAACATAAGCCATGATCGTGCCCTATGTCAGGCCTTTCTATCAAGATCATGGCCTATAGGCTATGCAATTGGCCCCAATTTATTCCAAAAGTCCTCCATTCTTCAATCTTAACTCTGAAACACTATCAAACACATCAAGGTACCTCAAAAACATTATATTTGAGCTTAAAGGATTGTTCTAACACATAAAACGCAACTAAATCACAAACTAACACAATTATACCCTAAACACATGCTAAATAATCTAACAAACAGCTAAACACATATCAAACTATACTTTAAAATATGATGCATTTCACACCTATCACTCATATTTATCACTTTTAAAGTTTTTGAACATCCTATTATTCCTTTCCCTCTAAATGGAATAAGTTGAACAAGTGATAGCCAGACTAATGTCAAGATGATCTCCTCTTTTCTTTTTGTATAACTTATTAGCCCAAGTAAATATATCTTGCCACTCTTGGTGAAGACAACATAACTCCATCATATGTAGCAGCCTGCTCTAACTTTTGTATAGTCACATTGAAGAAATAGATGATTGATTGATTTAAAATGTAGATTGCAAAGCATGCTTAAGTGATCATTAACTGAAATCAATCATTTGTGTTCTACAGTAAGCCAAGAAACAAAAGATTCCTTAGGCGTCCAAGCTCTTTTCCAAACAATCTTGAACTAGTTAACCTTATGCTGATGTTGTCTTATAGCTTTAAGACAAGATTAGTTAGTAAACTCTCTTCCATTGTTAGGTATCAAATGTAAACTATCACCTCTTGAATAGTTGGGCTGATAATTAGGCATGTAGAGTATAAAATAGAGATCTTAATTGTTTATTAGTTACCCATATAATTGCTTCAAAACTAATTGGATTATTAAGAAGAGTTTTGACAGATCAAAAGGTCATAATTCAATTCTTATCTATTTTAACTGGAATTACTTGGTTAGATCTTGAGAGAGGGTAATTATAACTATTAGATATCTAGGTTCAAGTATTGTTAAATCAAGAAGGTGAGGTGAAAATAAAATAAGAATAAAATTAATTCCTAAGTTGTTATTGTTGATTAATTACAAGTTCACTACTACTTTATTGATTGATTAATTGACAATTTTCTCTAGTTTAGTTTATTTTCTAGCATTTATTTTATTGTTTACCTTAAACAAAGCATTACAAAACCTATTAGGCATCTAATAACAATCCTTATAATAAGGATGCTTTTTATACTATAAATATATGACTCGTGTACCTGCAATATAAATAGATTAAAAAAATTAAACCATCAATTTTGAGTGTAAAACTTGAGGTTTTCCATTTTTCTTCGTCCTATTTGTTATTATTGAATATCAGTTGTAATCTTATTGTATGTTATGTTTATTGTATAAGGATTAAACTAATCAAAACTACCTTATGATAAAACTTATGATTCAATTACTATAAAATTCAGAGAAGAGTAAGAATCCATAAAGGGATCACTTCAAAATGAAAAATCAAACTAATTAAAACTAACATGTGATAATAATGACTCAAATGCTTTAAGACCAGGAGATAACATGGTTCCACAAGGGAACTATTTCAAAATGAAAGACCAAACCAATTAGAAATGGCATCTGATGAAGCTAATGATTTAAAGGCTTTGAGATGGGGAGAAAAATATGGTTCGATAAGGAGCCGTCTCAAACAGTGAGACTAGAAAGTGATAATATGTTGAAGGTTGTGGACAATTGTGAACTACTAAGACCTTATATTGGAGTGATAAGCTTAATTTGTTAGTTTTATGATGACCCAATAAGCATTTATAAATATCTTGGCTTAAATGTTTGCATAAACAAGTATGAATTACTTCACAATTAGAGATTTCTCTTTGAAGGTTTTTTTATTAGTAGTTTGAAGGACCTATTAATAGATGAAAAGTGTGTAACCTAACTACAAATTTACATATGCATATGAATATTGTTTCATGCTTGTATATTTCTAGAATCTTATACACTTTTTATGGATTTGAATTTAACTTGTATTTATAAATTGTTAATTAACTTAGATAATCTTAACTTGTGTCTGTAGGATCTGTAAATTGACGTATATGGTGAGTTTCCCAAAACTTGTGTTTCTTACCAATTGAATTAAATCATATAAAAGTAAACTTTCCATTTTGACATGGTTCATTGTAATCTAGTCAAATTCAAATTAAATGTTTAACTAAAAGAGGTTACAATCTATGTTTTGATGGTAAAAATATAATGTACAAATAATGAGTTCATTTTTTATGAAAGCAATATAAAAGCACTAATGCTTATGCATAAATCAAGATACGTCTCATGAAGATACTAGAGAAAAATTAGAGTTGAACTTATTTAAATGAAGAACAAAATCAACACTAAGAAAGAATAAGGTACAATAATGTTATAAATAACTATGTAATATTTATTATATTTCCTACTTGGTTACTTTGATACTTTAAAGGCTCATCATGTATAACACACTATCATTTTAACTCATCGTATGAGTCTTTTAAGTCATCAAAAGGAATGAAGGTTTTAGTTTTATAAAAAAAAACTCTCTTGATCCTTAAAGCATTCTTTGTAGAAAATTTTGAAAAGTATTTAAGTAAAATTTATGATAAGAAAATAAAGTTTGAGTATTTGAAGAAATTAGATTTATGATTCAATATTTGAAGAAATTAGAGTCACGATTTTGGGTGTATTGGCTGACCAATATAGGCTAGTAGTCGATTAATATAAGTTAAAGTTATCAAAACTATGTACTAATAGGTTGTGACAACATTTATTAATATATTAGTCAACCATTATGCTCATATGTAGTAATAGTTGATGAATGTGTAGTAATAAAGACTAGGCTTTGGTTCTAATGGCCAATTTGACTCCCAAACCCTATAAATACATGGCGATTCATTAGACTAGATATGGGAAAACATTTTGCTATTTTATAAATATACGTTAAAGAGTTTTTCAAAAATTTTGTGAGTATTCATTGTTATATTTTAAAGTGAGTGAGCCTTTGGGTTATCAAACTGATCAAATAAGTTCTTTTAAGTTGTAAATTCATTGTGGGTTACTCTTCACCTCAGAGAAAGATTGTAAAAAGATTTTCTCTTTACTCATAGAAAACTAAAACTATTACAAGAAGGTTCCTCTTCACCTTGTTGAAAGAAGAAACTTAATAAAATTCCATTAAGTGTCTTAAAGAGTGAATAGATGCAAGGGTTATTTGTCAAACTAATATAAATGGATTTGCCTTTATTCTTCCATATACCATTAAATTTTTTTACATTGATTTACATTAAAATTTTCTTTATTTCATCATATATTGTTCCTTATTTACTTGCATTCATTAGATCAAAATAATTTTAAATTCACCAATAACCAGTTCACCTCCTTTTGAATGCCATTAGGGATTAAAAAAAGTGACATCAGGGCATGTCACTTTAGTTCATATTTTAAATGAAATTTTAGAGTAAAGATCATAATGTTATACTTAGCTTCATCATAATCCTTATACAATTGAGATGAATAAAATATTAGTAGAGCCCTTTGATGGCAATGACTATTTATTAGAAAATTAGGATGAAGTTTGTCTAATAATTGAGAGTGTTGATTTATAGGAAACAGTACGCTTTCATTCCTATGAAAGTCATAGATGACAAAAAGATGCCTAAACTAAAAGAAGAATATGACCTCAAGATAAGATATCTATTTCTTTAAGTAGTAAAGACATTTGTATATTATTTTGTGCACTAGGTATGAATGAATTCAATAGAGTACCCATGTATGAAACTACTCACAAAATTTGACATACTTGAAGTCATACGTGAGGGTGCTATTAAGTTAATGAAAGTCACACATGAGGGTGCTATCAAGTTAATGAGAGTAAAGTAAGAATAGTAATGCATCAATATAAATTATTTCAAATGGAACATGATAAAAAATATATCAAGCATGCATACAAGATATGTTGATATTTTTAGTGCTCTCAAAGATCTTGGAACAACCTACACTAATGCTGAGATTGTGAGAAAGCTCCTTAGGTTACTTTCAAGGAATTAGGAAGCCAAAGTGATAGCTATAAAAGAAGCTAAGGACCTAATAACACTACTATTAGAAGAGCTTATTAAGTTTGTCCTCACCTACAAGATAAGGTTTAAAGAGACATAGCAAAAGACAATGACTCCAGGGAAAGGGAACTTAACATAACTTTAAAGGAGGAACAAAGTGAGGAGGATGAGTTATCCTTAAGTGGAAGCGATAATGAATAAATCACCCTTATCATTAATGGAAATTCAAGTTTTTAAAGAAAAAGAACTTATTTATTAGAAGAATGGACTTCAAGGAAGTTACAGTTGATCCAAAATAAAAATCTTCCAACATTATTTTTTAGAAGGTAGGAAACATGACCATATAAAGTTTCAATGTTCTCTCTCCTCAAAGACAAAGAAAGAAATGATAACAAGGAGAAAACGGACAACAAGAAAAAGACAGCTCTTAAAGCATCATAAACTTGGTATGAAACAAGTGACTCTAAGAATGAACATTCAGAAGGAGAAATAGCTCACAAGTGCTTCATGGTTGAAGATGATAATGAGATACTCTTCAACTTTAAATCATATTACAGTGATAGTGATATTGAATTATCATATGATGAACTAGTTAAAGGCCTTGAAACTATAAGTGTCACGCCCTAAATTTTTGTTTAATTTTCTTAGTTACTCTTTAGTCCCATTAATTTATATATATTTTTCACATTGTGTGCTTTTTCCTATTATTTTCATTCTTGAACATGAATTTAAGGTATTTTGCTGCTTAAAAGATAATTTTTTTGATTTTCTGATAGAATTAGTTTAATAAGGAGATATTTTATGAATAATTGGTGAAATTTTGAGGCTAAATTTGATAACTTAGAATTTTGGAGAAAAGATTTAAGAATAATTACTGTTAGTGAATAAATTGGAGAAAATGCATTAAAAGTCAAATGAATTGCATTTCTTAAAGGAAAATTACTTTGAGATAATTAGTGTGCATATAAGTGATAAAATATATAGAAATATATTAAAAATAAAAATAAGGAGTGAATAGATAATTGGGGACAAAAGGAAGAAATAGATGGAGAGATGCTCATTAAGGGCATAGTTAGAATTTCACACTATAGGGGTGTAGATGAAATTATTCTAAAAATATGTTATTTAGAGTTAAGAGTTGTAGATGAGGGGGATTTGGGATAGAAGGGGACTACACTCCTAGACGAGAAAAGGAAGAGAGTCTAAAGGAAGAAAAAAAGGAAGAGGTTTGGTGGAAGAATAAGACTTGATTTCCAACAATAAGTGATTGCATACCTCCTTAAACCCCTCTTGAAATGAATTTTTGTATTATAACATAAATCAAAATTTTTTTGGATATCCTAATCTTTCATGGATGTTTAGATGTTTTCTAATTAGTTATAAAAGGGTTTGAGGAAAAATGATTTAGTTTGTGAGAAATAGGTTAATAAGTGTAGCTATTTTGTTTTGGACATAAATGAATGAGCTGTTTCGGTCTAATTATTCTGGGGCCAATAGTTGAGAATTTGACAAAGTGCAAAACATTAAAATTATAGTTATGTTTGTCTAATTTATTCCCATAAAAGGGCTTGTTCTTCGATTAGAGATATGGCTGAATTTCCAAAAATGTCAATCTAGAAGGACTAAACTTAAGTCAAAGATTATACTTATGATTTGAGTGCTTGGAGAGCTGATTTAAAAGTTGATCAAAACATAGAAGTTGAGGCTTAGATGTTGGGTAATTTTTTTTATAAAATGGTTTGGAAAAATTTGTGGGGGTTTGATATGATGTTGCTTATTTAAGGAAATGATATCTTATTAACTGGTTGACAGTTGTGGTGATTAATGAGCTTGTGCTTTAATGACTATGACGATACTTGATCAAGAATAGATTTTTGTTGAATAAATCCTTGATATTCATAGTACAAATACTTTGAGTCTTAATATGTGTTGAGAGTTGAAATTTAATTCATTAATAAATATATTAGTCTTTAATTTAGAACATTGTTATTGATGTCTGGGAAAAATAATGTAATAATAATTTAATTTAATATGATATATACAAACGTATTAATTTTTTAAAATTGTTGAAGAAACTATTTAAATTTATGTCATAATTTTAAAATTAGTTTAAACAATTTATGAGTCCAACTAAATTTATATTATGTTCAAATCATTCCTATGACATTTTGAGTTTTTAAATATTTATGTTAAATATTTATTTATTTATTGTTCACTCAATTAAGAATAACCTCAATAAGAGAGAAATTTTTGTTATTGTTAAGGGGTTAACTAATCTTTCTCAAATGTTGGAAACCTAATCATATCTCCAACCACATGTTCAGTCCACAAAATCAGACTTAGGCTAAAATGCCCTAAGCCTGGCACTTTTTCACCCCTCTCGATGCAGTTTGTTTAGTCCTTTCTCCTTTGCGCCTATACAACTTAATCTGACAGTGTCGTAAGAGACTGGTCTATCCAGCACTGTAGTTTTAAAGCATATTGTCAATTAATGCATGCATTTCATTTTTTGAATTCATATATTTAAGATCTCCTCCGTAATAGAACTATAACCTAATATTTCTGATCAATCGCAAGTCTACTCTAAATTCAACCCAATCTAACATTTTATGAATCAGTCATCCATGAAAAGTGCACAAAAGAGAAGACCACAAGTTAATAAAACTAAAATAATGATAAGTCCCTTTAATAAAAATATTTAGTTCCTCGACTTTTTTTAAAATATATTTAATGCTGTAAATTTTAAATCTGATAACATAAATTCTAAACTTGTAAATTAGATTTAAATATACTCTTTAAACTTCAAATTAGAAAATGCACTACGAATTTGATTACATTAATTAGGCATATCCCTTAAACCATATGTTCTAAAGAATGTATATAAGAAAAAATTTACAAGTTTCTTTAGCATAGTTAATTATATTAATAGATTTAGGATTTATTTGATAAAAATTGTAGGTGTCAATTATAAATTTAATTAAGATTAAAGAATTAAATTGCATCTTCTCCTAAATTATATTCTTTTTATTAAAATAGAAAGTGTAATGTGATAATGCTTATTAATGAAGTGGATACTATAAGGAAAACAAAAAAAGTTTCAAATTAAAAAATACAAAAATAATAAATATAAGGAGTGTTGTTTTAAGCATCTGATACATGGAAAATGGCTAAGGTAATGAAGCAAGCAATTGATAGCAAAGTGATGTAGTTGATCCCCGTATACAATTGTCCCTTTTCAGAAGAAAGACAAGGCTAAAATGAGAGAACTTAGGCTATTTGGTGAAGATTGGTGGGTTGGTAAGAGGTGCATATATAGGAACCTAGTGTGAAAATTGGTTGTGTATGTATCTATATACATATATATTCAAAGTTTTAAATTTAGGTCTGCACTATTGTAATTCCTACATCATATGTAGTCACCTTTCTGCAATATAATCCCCGATCTACCGCCAGTCTACGATTTCAAACTTTGTATCATATAAAAATCCAAAGTTTGTTGGACAAGTGGTGCATAGAACACCGTTATGGACTAAGAAATAGATAACTTTTGAAGTTAGGTTTAAGTTGTAGAATTTCAAGATGTGGTCACTTGGATTAGATTTATTGAATGAATTTACATAACCTTTTCTTAGTTGTAAATTTAAAAAAAAATTAAAAGAGGATATTGAAAATATAATTATAGTATTTATAGCAATAAAATAAGAAAAGTAAAATTTAAGTTACATTATTTTAAATAGAATTGTGATGAAGTAAGTGGAGAAGGATTAACGTAACCCTTATCCTTAGTCGATCAAGGTGTGCATCTTAATGAATGTAATATTCAGTTCATGAGTTGAACTAGGCTCATAATAGTTTGTTAGTTGATCAACTGGGAGTAAGCCATCTTTGACCTATCAACCAAACAAGAGGATGTTTCCAATACTGAACGACAATCTACTGTTTCCAACTGCTAAATTTTAGTTTGATCTTGGTTGAATCTTCACATATAACAGATTAATCCAACTATTTATTTATAAGTGGTTAGCTGAAGGAACAGGCAAGTAATAATGTAATATTATATATAGAGTGGGGATGACAAGTGGCCGCCGCCGTAGGGGAAGGTGGCTATTGCATGACCATATCGAGTAGACGTGAACTAATTGTAATACTTATCGTTGGTGGAATAACGAGAGATTGTTTTCAAAAATCATCCAATTGGGCTTGGAGATTAAGAACAGAGAAGAGACGGTAACCATTCTTCTTCTTTTGTAATTCATTTTAAAATATGAACGCACACGAATCATAATCGAAGAATTTTTTTGACCTGCCCGGAGATGTATATATAGGCATACGTATAAGGTTAACTATAAATTTTAAAGGCGTATAAGGTTAACTACAAGGTTAATAATAAAATTAATTTACATATTCTATTAATAACATTTTGTTGTATTTTTATAAATAAGTTAATAAAATTTTTTATTTTGAGCAAATTTATTATATGAAGTTTTAAGTAATTTATATTTAGACAAATAATATAATATTAAATGTGAACAGAGAACATGCCTTTTTGTCAAAAAAAAAAAAGAAAGAACTGGAAAAAAAATCCTTAATATGGATGAATGTACATTTTACAAAATATAAAAAAGAAATTGAAATTGGATATGAGTCGTTGGAAAAGCCTAACGACAAAATTTTCCACCTTCGATCTCAGGAATGGAGTCCAATTAACCACGAAATATTGTGTGCTGAAATTTTGATTTTGCGAGCATGCATTTGGATTTTATTGATGTTACGAATTCATTTTCCCAAGTTGAATTTTCAAACAAAACAACTACTTTGGATAAAAGGGAAATAAGTTAATGTTGGATGCATTAATCTTTCTTCCTCTCCCATGATTTTCTCTTCTTCTTCCCTAGCTTCCATGATTTTTCTTCTTCTTTTGTCTTCTCTCACACTTTTCTCTCCTCTCTTTTCTTCTCTCCACGATTTCTTCCTCTTCTTCTAATTCAAGACACATTTTCTTCTTGCTCTTCCCATTTTACCCCTCATTTATCTTGTCCTTCCAATTATGCCCTTCTGTTGTTTTTTATGTCTCCAACTCTTTTAATTCATTCAATTTAATACCTTAACTATACTATAATTAAATTCTAACATTCTCTATTTAATAACTCTAACTTCTAGTCATGCATGTTAATTTAAGGGACTAAATTCTAAGAAAATAAATAATAAAATAAAGAAAAATTCAGGGTCCAACAAGAATCCTCTCCTTAAGATGCAAGTAAAAATTTGGAGACTAACAAGGAAAGCATTCAAAAGAGAGGAGTATGCAAAACTCATAGAGTTGGATATACACGGCTCTAATATACCAAATGTTAGCCCAATTAAGGAAGTCCCAGTCTATATAAAATCTATCCATTCTAGAAAACATATGGGAATTCTTAAAAATATAGTGAACAATCCTCAAATAAAATAAGAGGGTTTTAAATGAGGCCCTCTCAGGTGATAATAGTCCAGCCGTAATATAGTTGGAACTTTGCTTAAAAACATATGATGAAGATGTAATTGAAAGGTTGGATAAGCCTTTTAAGGAAGATCAATTTGTGGAACTAGTTAATACAAAAATCTAGAGGAGCAGGAAAAAAGGTTGTAAAGGTAAGAATAAACTATAATGTCAATAATTGTGTAGAATATTTGTGGATTAAATTTCTCTAACAAACTTAATGTTTTGAGGGATTTTGTTATAAGGATTAAGCCTCCTTTTTTAATATCTCTTGTAAAAATAAAGATTAAGCTAAAAACGTATGAATAAACATACCTCAACCTAACTTTTCAAAGAACAACTTTGTAGTCAAATTTATTAAAGCTTTAGGCCACCTTTTTCTGGGCCTTAGATCATTAGGCGGGATTTTAACTCTACACTTTATACATCAAAGGTTAAGGGACATTACAGTCTCAGAAACTATAATGGGGACTTCAAAGCATGTGTCGATCAGTTAGGAGTTATAGACTTAAAATAGGAGGGGTCAAATTTATATAGAAAAATAAGCAAGGTAACAATTGGTTCATTAGAAAAAAGCTAGATAAGGTGTTAGCTAATGATGGATGTTTAATTAGTTTTACTGAAATTAAAGCAACTTTCATAGATCCTCTTTTCTTAGATCATAACCCAATACTCATTAATGGGCTTTTTAATAAGAAAATTAGATAATCGCACCCCAGTACTCATTAATGGGCTTTTTAATAAGAAAATTAGATTTCATCCCTTCAAATTCAACAATTATTTGAATAATCTTGAAGGATTTGAGGAGGTCGTTAAAATAAGATTGGATATAAAGGTTACGGAACAGAGAAGTTTATTTGTCTTTAAAAACTAAAGGGTATAAAGACTGCCTTGAAAAGGCTAAACATCCTCAAAGTTTCTAATACATAAATTACAGTGGATAAAGACAAGGACAAACTGGTTCCATCTTAATTCTTACTATCTTTATCTCCTAATGATCATTCTCTTATTGAGAAGGAGATGGCAGAACTAAAGGAATATATGTAGGCTATAAAATTGCACTCTTCCCTAATTCAATAAAGATCTAGGGTCAACTAAATTAAAGATGGGAATAGATGTACAAATTTCTTTTTTTTAATTCTATAGCAGTAAAGAGGAACATAAAAAAAAATTTATCAAGAGCGTGAATGGCAGAGTTTTAAATGATCGAGAGGATATTCTTAAGGAAGTAGTTGAATTCTACAAGATCCTTATTGGAACTTCTCAAACATCTACCTCATCCTTAGAACTTTTACAATCGTTCATCATTAGCAGAATCATTAATAATGATTCTCTGAACTTATTAGACTAGTTGATGACAAGGAGATTGTTTTCCAATTGAATGGAATGAAAACCCTAAGTCTAGATGGTCTTAATGGACTCTTTTTCCAAAATCATGTCTAGTGTTAGGTCAATTAATCAGATAAGCAGTACATGAATTTTTCAATAAGGGTGTGCTTTTTAAAGAATTTAACAAAACCTTCTAATGCCTTTTCCCCTCAAACTGTTAGTCTTTCTATGCTTGGTGATTATATATATAGCATCCCACTCCCACGAGACCCGAACTCGACATCGACGGTGATATCCGAGCCCGCGACCCACGAGGGTGGTATGCTAGAGCAGTCAATGCAGTTTAAAACTCGGTAAATTTTTTTTGAAAATTACCTAAATTGCCCAAAATTGTAAAACATATGACAGTCCACTCCCAATAATTGTTCAAACATGAAAACCACATTTTTCACAACAAAAACACATTTAGGCCATTTACCGGCGATTTTGCCGGTCCGGGAATTTTCTCCGG
>JANZLD010000236.1:71362703-71376235 GCA_026413575.1 Erythroxylum carthagenense
TAGTTTGGCTTCTCATCCACCCACATCTTCACGGCCGCCGTGCCTGTCATGTCCGCGCTGTACCATGCAAGGTTCTCGCCATATGGTCCGCCGGAGTGCACCATTCTGCAGTTTCCCTTGAGTTTATTAACGTAAGCTCGGGCATAAGCCGCCACCTTGTTATCCCATTTCATGGGTCCAACACCAACTCGTGCACGAGCTGCATTGTGACCGTTTAGGTAGTCTTGGGGTGTGTTTTGAGCATTTGATTGGTGTAAAAAGGCTAAGGTAATGAAGCAAGCAATTGCTAAGGAAGTGAAGTTGTAGATCCCCATATATAATGGTTCGTTTTCAGAAGATAGACAAAGGCAAATATGAGAAAACTTAGTTAAGATATTTGGTGAAGAATGGAAGGATGGTTGAGAGGTATATATAGGAATGCCGTGTGGAAAATTCGTCAAGTTTGTATAATATAAAAATCTAAAATTTATTAAGCAAACGGTGGAATAACTAGGAAGACCATTTTCGACTAAAATTTATAGTTTTTGACTTTTCGTTTCAATGACCACTTTAAATTTTAAGGTTTTTTTTCTTTAGTTATCATTATTTTTTCCTATTGAAAGAAGGTAGAAGTAACTCGTCTTTGATTAACATTCACATTTTGATAGCTTTAAGGTGGATAATGTTTCAAACTCATTCGGTCATCAACGGTTTTACTAGTCTATATCGTTTTTTTTAAATCAAATCGACTCGTTGACTAATTAACGGATGACCAATATAATTAACATAATATTTTTTGCAAAACTAAGGATGTAGTCTAATGTACTTCTTATATACAATTTTGTGATATGTTTAAATTGAATTTAAAGAAAATAAATAATTACTTATGCTTAAAGAATCCCGCATATGGTGAATAAACAAATGCATTCGCAACGTTGACGAGAACAAGCCAACCCCCTTAGGACAAGCCATGAAAGAATCTCAGCATTGCAAAGCTATTGGTTTTGTTTGTCTTGAAACACAAACAAACAACAGAGAGTCAAACATAAAGATCTTATTAATTAATCCGTTTTTCTTTTTACGATGTTATGTCTGCCAAAAATTGCCAGAGGTGAACGGAAAACCATGAACTGGTACTTATGAATACCGTGAATCCATGTACTTATGAAAACTGTGAATTAGTCCACAGTTTCCATAAGTACCAGTTGCCATACGAGAACCAAAAACCATGAACTGGTACTCGTTATTATTCATTGTAGGTTCTCAACTCTATCTCTCTCGTGCAGCTTTTTTTATGTTGGAATTTGGAATTAAATCCCTAAACTTCTAATTTCCTATTGGAAGGGTATAAGTTGTTTCCACATCAAGTTTTTGTGGGCTTCAGAAAAAAAAAAAGTCAATGAATGGAATGTGAATTCCTCCACAGAGACGAAAATAAAAAGTTATTCTAAAAATCTACTTTATCTAGCTAGTGTTAAGAAGCGAGGTCCATCAGAGGACACAGAATGATAATACTGTGATATGGTACATGCGGTTAAGTCACCTTAGTTTGCAAGAAGATGATATAACTTCACAAAGAGAGCTTATTAGAGGATGAAAAACATGAGAAGGAAGACTTTTGTAGTTCTCATCCTTTGTAAAATAGTCTCAGGTAACCTTCAATGATATAATGTTTGGAAAGCCAACATATGTTGAGGAACACAAATTGAAATGACATGTCACTGTCAATAATAAATAGTACTAGTTCAAAGGTTGTAAAAGTGATACTATAGAGTAAATCACTACAAGAAAAATAAAATTTATAACAGAAATTATCGATGGAATGTCTACACATTCCATCTGAAAACTTAGTTAGCGAAGGAATTTACCGATGGACCAAAGCGTCGGAGATACGACTATAGGTAATAATTTGCGACGAATAACAGAATATCCGTCGCAAATTTACTAACAAAAATTTTATATACCATCAATAAATATACCGATGGTTATTCTGTGTTGTTTTCAGTCAGTAAATTTACCGACAGAGAAGATTGTTTGTTAGAAAAATTACCGATGAATTTGGTTATTCAATCGGTAAATTCATGTTGTCATTATTGACGATTATTTGTTTTCCATCGATAAATCGACAGATTTTATCAACAAACTTTGTTTTTCTATCGGTAAATTTACTAAAAACTATTTTTTAATTTCCCTTCATTAAATTTTATTTGATGATGTTATGGTTGATGCATAATTTAAACAATTATGAGTTATCTATTAATAATATTTTGATTTGTTTCAACATTTAATTTATTAAATAAAAAGTTGATTGATAATATAAAGTTAAAATTATCTTAATTAATAATAAAAAAATATTTTGTATAAAATAAGTATTTGTAATTCATAAAAAATGACGACAAGTATGCGCGCTATTCATTTAATAACCGCGGATACTCTGATTGTTGCAATGAAGTGCTACGCCTCTTCTTCAACTCATCCATCTTATTACAGAGCTGAATTATGTACTCCATCAATTGTTGCAATTAAATTGTCAATGTCTGCACTGTGCTTCAAAGCTCATTGATTTCATTGGTTGTCGACCTTAGTGAACAAGAGATGATCGAACTTTAAAAGGGGAGCTTATTAAAGGATGACGAATATGAGAAGGTAAACTTTTGTAAGTTTTGTCTGCTTGGTAAAAAATCTAAGGTAACCTTCAAGGAAGTAGTATTTGAAGAGCAATATATGTTGGAACAAACGTATGGAACAGACGTGCTAAGGTCTACAGTGAGTAGTACTAATTCAAAAGTGGCAATAGAATAACTTGAAACAAATATTAAACAAATATTAAGAGGGTTGAAAATTCTAGGTTAGGAGATAAAAAAATTCTAGGAGATATGGTTTGAGACTCAAAAATATATGTCCTTACCATTGATGATTGGGATGCAACCATATTTTAGGAAACTAAAGAAAAATAGGAGAAAGATAGGAGAATGAGGGCTATAGTGAAAAATGTAAGGTTTCACAAGATTGGAGCATTGATTGTATTCAAAGGATGAAGTTGATATTTTGATAAATTTATTACATATGGAGAAGTACAAGTGTAGATTTATTACATGTGGAGAAGTTTAAGTGTATATTGGACTTGGTCAATGCTCACATAGCTTAAAGCCTTTAGGGGCTATTATGGTATAGAGTGATTCTTGGTTGGATATTAGAAAATTCAAGTCAAGATGGAGATTTGTGAGATATGCCTTGAATTATAGTGAAATAGAGTTTTAATATCACTAGGAATATATAAAAATAGTGTTTTAGTGTTCTTAAGCTTCTATGGAAATATAATACCAATGACCTTAGGATTTTCTAGCAATAAAGTTTCACTATAATTAGACTCCTTACATATAAATCTATCAATACCTTTTTAAGAGTTGTGTAAGTTATAATAGTTATCATATTTCTCTTTGTATAATCTCTTTTACAATAATTTAAGAACTTTATCTCTTTTCTCATGGACGTAAGTCGTGTCAATTGAATGAACTGCATAAATTCTTGAATTTTATGCTTCTTAATTTTCTCTTTTATTGCTTCCTCCTAGTACAATAAGTTGTTCATATACAAAAAGTGATCCATAACCTAAGGATTTAAAGTTTTAGGTTAAGATATGGATTATGTATGTAAATTACTCCTCCTAAATAAGAAAACTCCAAAATTTAACATAATGCAATTAGAAATGAAAGTTCGAAATTTATTTATTGTCAGTAATGAGTTATGTTAGAAGATCACTGGGTATTGAATTTCCTAATTTTTATTTTATAGCTGATAGATGATTTCTTGCCTACTTACATCCATTACATGAAATAGACTATTTAAGTTTTATACTTAACTGAAAGTTGCCATGGTGATTGTAATTCAAATTATAATTTTCTTATTGTATTTTAGGTGATGAACTTCTTTTAGATTCGTTCACTTATAAGGAAATATAGAATGGGATTTTGAGGGAAGTAAGGGAGGTTGGTTTTTTTTGTTTTGTTTTAATTTTTTGTTCATTCTTTTTAATTTTCATATTTTAATATATGAGAGAATAAGATGCTAATTCTCAATTTATCTTTCTAAAATATTATATTCTTATTTTAAAGAAAAGAGTTTAAGTATTGTCTTTCTATTTTGGCTTTTAAAACAGATTGTTAAAGGAGCATTTGACATGGATGTCGGTGCTCATCCTTTTATAGAAGAGGGTAGGTATCAAGTTTACTTATATTATTGACATAGTTAGATTTCATTTCAGTAAACTATAGAATAATTGTCATTTTATTTAAAATATTTCTTGCCATAGTGGATTGAACTGATGCTTATGTACTTCACAAGAGCAACTTGCTTTTGACAAGATGTATTTTGTGACTTATATAAAGAGATAACTAACGTAGTAACTAATAATTCTAACAATTATTTAACTTCTACACAAAAATCCATTGGACATCGTGGCCTATGCAATTGACCCCAATTTGCTCTAAAACTTCTCCGTTCTTCAATCTTTACCCTGAAACACTACCAAACACATCAATGTATTAAAAAAATATCATATTTAAGTTCAAATGATTGTTCTAACTCATAAAACACTTAAAACACAATTAAATCACAAATTAACACAATTCTACCCTAAACACATACTAAACAATCGAATAAATGGGTAAACACATATCAAACTATACCCTAAAATATGGTGCATTTTACACCTATCAACATCCCCACTTAAACGTTTGTTTGCCCTCAAGCAAAGAAAACAACAAACAACACAAAGCTCAAAACACCCAATGCAACAATTGAGGCAATGACTCCAACTTCATAAAATAATTTAACTCTAAACGCAATCATTTAAGTTGTTCCAAATTATTAACATGTAAAATTCGCATCTAAGCACCTTGGACTCAATATATAAACTAACCAAAATTTTAATGTTGAGTCTATTCACCCCCTATCACTTGCACACACACATTGATAATCATTCAGTCAAAGTAAAAGTGTAGTTATTCCTTAGTAAGTTTTCATTAAAAATCACGCTACTAATAAGTTTGGTAGGTTTTTATTTGAAAACATTCTTTTTTCTTGATTTTTTAAAGGATATAAATCTAATCTTTTACGTGGAGGCAAACATTTGTGATGAATGTTGATCCAATTATTCAAGTAAGTCATGTTGTTATTAGGCTGCTTGGTTGGAATGTCATTATAACCTTTTTACACGAAGACACACATTTTTTATGCATGTCAATCCAGTTACTCGGCTACATCATATTTTCAACTGGCTACTAGCTCTATTTATAACCCGAAGGCTAGCGAAATAGTTATTTTAGTAAAAATTATACAACCTTTTTTAACATAAAATTTTGCCTACCTTATACTTTAGCTAATCCTTCTTATGAAAATGTATTAATAATGCTACTTATTTGATTGTACTAAAATTATAAATGAGTATGGAAAATTCCTAGGGTGAATGGACTAACATCGTATCCTAATTAACCAGCATATTTAGCCCTAAGTAACTTAGATCACTAATTTCACAATCTAATACATCTTTGCTACCTAAAAGGCTATGTTTAAGGCTAAATCTATCCTGTTAAGTCCTAGCCATTGACGCATTCACACAATTCACATCATGCAACATAAATAAACTATCATACAATATGTAAAATTCACACTCAAGGTAAAAACACACAATCCTTCCCATACTTGAATAACACATTGTCCTTAATGTAAGAAGGATACATACAAACACAAAAGGGGGAATGAAACAATATGTGAAAGGCAAAAGAACAAAATAATAGCAAAAATGAAAAGAAAAGGGTTAGAGCATGAAACCATCATGGTGACTAAGGTGGGATGTGTCAGAGGCAGAGGCCAAATACACTTGATGCCCAAGATTGTTGTCCTATCTTATAATTGTGTTCAAAAAAGTAACAGAGTTAGCACTCCAAAATATTCCAAATCATTAAGAACTTATTTTGAAATTTAAAACAAATCTACCTACACAACAATTTAAACCTAACTACTAAACATACTAATTTATGGTCATAAGTTTGACCGTGTATCATTAGAAACTCAGCCGAGATCAATTATGAGAGGCTTGCTTCCACCTTTTTGGATCAACTTTAGTTTATAGCTTGTAAGTAAACTATAAATTGCAAAATGATCAGAAAGACAATATTGATAAAATTATGAAAACCAATTAAGCTCAGTAATATCCTTTTTTGAGCGAATTGTTAACGAAATAGGAAATAACAAAACTTCCTGAGTCTTCCATCAAATCCAGTAGTTTGTCTTGTAAGAAGGTGAGTTGCTCTCTTTCTTCCTTAATCATCTTCATCTCCTCTGTTTCTTCCGCTTCACGAACAAAGACTTTCATAGCTTCTTCAAACTCGATGTCTGTTGTCATCTGTTCTTCGTCCTTTTGTTCTTTAGAAGATTTGAACACATCAATTATCCCAAATGAGCTACTCTTCTTAGATTCTTTAATTCATCATTCATGTTGAATGTCACTTAGTCATCATTAATCCGAAGGATAAGGTTCTTTTCATGGACATCTACCCAAGATTTTTCAATGTTCAAATATGGTATATCAAGAACTGGTGAATAAAAGGGATGGTTCACATTCTTTTCTTTAATCTCTTTCTTTGTCTTTTTCTTGTCAATAAGGTAGGGTCCAGTTTGATTTTCCACTTGTCCTTCTGGCTCTCCCCCATTATCAAATGCGATAACCTCATAGTGAAAAAGCCTTAAACTAAAGAACTAAACTAATTGCTTCCCTGACAACGGCACCAAAAACTTGATCGTGGTTTTTCAATGTGTGTAAGTTTTAATTGCTTAACCTCGATAATCTATAAGCACACGAGTCATTCGCGTAGTACCTAAAGTGTCGATCCTACGAGAAGGGATAATCTAATCATAAAATCTAAGGCTAAACAATTGCAAAAATTCAAATGTAACGAAACCAAAACAAGAATGCAATTCAATCAGGCAAATCAATTCAAGAATCAATTACAAAATTATTAACAATTTAGCAATTGCAACGCACACTCAAGAATCAACCTAAGGAACTACCAATTGATAGTGAAGGGAATTTTGCCTATCTTTAATGCTAACCTAATCAATTATGGATTACTGGATTATTGATTCTAGACGGCTCTAGGGTTGATTACTCTTTCTCGAGTTATAAATATTAACTCTAATTTATAAACCCTAATCAGATTATGGGAATTGAAATCTCTTGATTAACAATCTATCTAAAACCCTAATTAAATCTGAAGTTATCTAAAACCTTAACAATCTCTCTTCACACAATTTATCGATTTAATTTAATTCTTGTTCTATTAAATCACCTAACTATCGTTAGCCTAATTTAAATTTTTTTCACTCAATTCATCCTCTCAGTTTATCACCGAATTATGCAATTGTAGAAATTAAATCATAATAAATCTAGTAAAAATAAAAACAATCAAATTTTATTAAATCAAAGATAAAACCCTCGAAGGTAAGTTTAGAACATCTTAACATTCAAAAATTCTATCATTATACTGTTATTCCCAATTCTATACAATAATAAAAATGGAAAATAAACAGAAAATATGATTTAACTGGTGATGGGAGGCAGCGACATCAAAAAACTGCTGATCTGGGAAGTACATCAAGTCGACTTCTTCTCCACTTCTCTCTTTCTTCTTCACTTTCTCTATCTATCGACAATTCTCTTTGGGGTTTCTTTGAAAGTGGCTAATGCAAAAGCTCCATCTTTTCGTTCTTGTTGTTCTATTTATGTTCTTTTGTGTTTAGGGGTGGAACTATGATTTTTTCTAGGTTCAAAAGGTCAAAAAAATCCCTCAACATGTGAAGTTTGGAAGGCTACGCATCTGCCCAACGTAAGCCACGATTGTCGCCTATGTCAGGCCTTTCTATCACGATAATGGCCTATGGGCTATGCAGTTGGCCCCAATTTATTTTGAAAGTCCCCCATTCTTCGATCTTAACCCTGAAACACTACCAAACATGTCAAGGTACCTCAAAAACATCATATTTGAGCTTAAAGGATTGTTCTAACACATAAAACACAACTAAATCACAAACTAACACAATTATACCCTAAACACATACTAAATAATCGAACAAATGGCTAAACACATATCAAACTATACCTTAAAATATGATGTATTTCACACCTATCACTCATATTTATCACTTTTAGAGTTTTTGAATATCCTATTATTCCTTTCCCTCTAAATGGAATAAGTTGAACAAGTGATAGCTAGACTAATGTCAAGATGATCTCCTCTTTTCTTTTTGTATAACTTATTAGCCCATGTTAATATATCTTGCCACTCTTGGTGAAGACAACATAACTCCATCATATGTAGCATCCTGCTCTAGATAACTTTTTTGTACTCCCATTGAAAAAATAAATGATTGATTGATTTAAAATGTAGATTGCAAAGCATGCTTAAGTGATCAGTAACTCAAATCAATCGTTTATGTCCTATAGTAAGCCAAGTAATAAAAGATGCCTTAGGCATCCAAGCTCTTTTCCAAACAATGTTAAACTAGTTAACCTTATGTTGATGTTGTCTTATAGCTTTAAGACAAGATTAGTTAGTAAACTCTCTTCCATTGTTAGGTAACAAATGTAGACTATCACCTCTTGAATAGTTGGGTTGATAATTAGGTATGTAAAGTCTAAAATAGAGATCTTAATTGTTTATTAGTTACCCGTATAATTGCTTCAAAACTAATTGGATTATTAAGAAGAGTTTTGACATATCAAAAAGTCATAATTCAATTCTTATCTATTTTAACCAGAATTACTTGGATAGATCTCGAGAGAGGGAAATTATAACTATTAGATATCTAGGTTCAAGTATTATTAAATCACAAAGGTTAGGTGAAAAAAAATAAGCATAAAAGTAATTACTAAGTTGTTATTATTGACTAATCACAAGTTCACTACTACTTTATTAATTGATCAATTGCCAATTTTATCTATTTTAGTTTATTTTCTAGCATTTATTTTATTGTTTACCTTAAACAAAGCATTACAAAACCTATTAGTTGTCTAATAACAATCCTCATAATAAGGATAATATTTATAATATAAATATACGACTCGTGTACCTACAATATAAATAGATTAAAAAATTAAACCATCGATTTTGAGTGTAAAACTTGAGGTTTTCCATTTTTCTTCCTCCTATTTGTTATTATTGAATATCAATTGTAATCTTATCGTAATGTTATGTTTATTGTATAAAGAAAAAACTAATCAAAACTACCTTATGATAAAACTTATGATTCAATTACTATAAAATTCGGAGAAGAGTAAGAACCCATAAAGGAATCACTTCAAAATGAAAGATCAAACTAATTAAAACTAGCAAGTGATAATAATGACTCAAATGCTTTAAAACCAGGAGAAAAACTTGGTTCCACAAGGGAACTATTTCAAAATGAAAGATCAAACCAATTAGAAATGACATGTGATGTAGCTAATGATTTAAAGGCTTTGAGATAGGCAGAAAAATATGGTTTGATAAGGAGCCACCTCAAATAGTAAGACTAGAAAGTGACAATATGTTGAAGTTTATGAATACTTGTGAACTAGTAAAACCTTATATTGGAGTTATAAGCTTAATTAGATAGTTTTATGATGACTCAATAAGCATTTATAAATATCTTGGCTTAAATGTTTGCATAAACAAGTATGAATTACTTCACAATTAGAAATTTCTCTTTGAAGGGTTTTTATTAGTGCTTGAAGGACCTATTAATAGATGAAAAGCGTGTAACCTAACTACAAATTTGCATAACTAATGTTAGCAATATATAAGCACTTTCTTATAAACTACATATACGCTCTCAAAACTCTCCATAATGGAATCAAAATTTCTATCAAGGAAATCAAAGTCTAATTATATTGTCGTTAAACACTTGTATGAGTGGTTATCCTTAACATTACCTATCAAGTTTTCCAATCTTAATCCTTCCACTTTAATGGTTTTATCATCGTAATTATGATATAACATCTTAGTCATCTCTTTCTTCAAATTCAAAAGGGAATTATAATTAGTAATGATATTCCATCTTCAATTACATTTAGAAATCGAGTGTGTAATTCCCGTTAAAAGTCACAAACTATCCTTCGCAAAGTCCTCTATGTTTATGATAAATCATTTTAAATTATATATTTAGATGTTTGGGATCATGCACTTGTAACTTCTTTTGAAAGGTTTTAATACTCTATCATTTTCCTTTCTTATTTTATAAGATACACTTGATTTTATCTTATAAAGTTGGAATCTGATGTGTGTACGGTATTTGAGAAATCTTTTAAAACCATTGAAAACTTCTTCCACACCAAAATCAAGACCATTTATACTGATGATGGCTGAGAGTATTACACACTTTCATATTTTCAACTAATCATGTTATATAATATACAAACTTTTCACCATATAAACCTGAGCATGTTGGATGTGTCGAACACAAGCATCACCATATTGTAGAGACTAGCCTTGCACTCCTACATAATGATTCCATGCATATTCATTTTTGGTTTCATGTATTTTAAAAGTCTACGTACCTTATCAATAGAATTTGATAAGGCCATGTATTGACGGCATCACTAGCTAAAGAATTTGAAATGACGAACTTGTGACTAACAAACAAGATTTAAGAATATTTAAATTTACTTATAAAAACTACATGAAGGAGGTTTTACAGAACTTTAATTTTCAAAATTGTAAGCCGATATTTACCCATTTTCCTATTAGTTTCAAGTTACGTGTATCATTTTGTACTTGTTTGACTGCTTTCAGGCTTCAATGAACAGGGAGACGTTTCATGCGAAGGTGTGATGCAAGAAATGCACCGTTGCTAAATTTTGATTCTTTACGCTATACAGTTTCCAGTTAATGACATGGAGGGAAACATTCCAACAATTTGTGAAAATGCGACAATGGTATTTGGAACTAACATGGATAGTGTTATGAGCTTTTATCACTAGTACGCAAGCGACGATTTGATATCCAATAAGCATACATATTCAGAATAACATCACATATCTATGTTTTGCTCGAGAACTAGTTATAGGTGTTAATTATCCTTGCATTGATAGTTAAAGATAGCAAAACAGTTATCAATCTTTCATCCAGTTATGGGACCCCACTCGAGAAAATTCATCTTCTTTGTATTGAAATTTGCAGAACTAAGGATCAATTACAACGCTTTCACCCTTATGCACGAGCAGGAAGAAAGGCTACAAATGATATTAAAACGAAAAGACTAATCAATATGGTGGAAAGTAGTACTTGCAAGTCATTCTAGTTATTGATGTAAAAACAAGAGCAAACAGAAACTTTTGGAAAGTACATGTTTATGTTGTTCAGTTGAAAATTTTATGAGAACATAGTTGATGCCTACTAGTCCATAGCTGGCCACTGTCTGAAACAGTATCAAAATTCTTGTCGAAGGTAAAGGGGCTAAAGAGGCAGCAGCATCTAGTCATTTTGCCTAGAAGCAATATGAAAATGGTAAAAGATATAAGCAAGCTAAGCTTGCAGTAAGATTTCTGTTTACATGGTGGTGGCTTGATTAAGAAGATCCTTACCGTCCAGCAGTTTTAGAGTTGGGTTAAAGGGATGGTTCTTCAATTTCACAAATACACCTAATACCTGCGTGGAACGTCATATGCAATGGATATAGAGCTTCAACATTTACATGGAGCTTCCGTCTTACAGTTGTCACGTACAAGCCCCAGTAGGAAATCCGTAAAGATGCGCTCATAATCTGGCATCTTCCCATATCCTGTGGTGATTTAAAAGTTGGTTATGGACTAAGAATGCAAATGTGAATAATCATTGCTATGGGGACCTGTATTTCATAACGAGTTTCGAATGCAGAAACTTTAAAGAATGCCAAGACTTGTCAAATAGAACAAAGCTAGCAGCACGATGAAAAATATCCAAAGTGATAAATGAAGTTGTCAACTAGAAAGGTACAGCAATTAGGTCCGGAATTCATGATACAGACTACCTGAAGACATGAGATCATATTTGCCTCCATTCATAGAGTTTTCCTAATTCCGCACTTTGGTCTGTGTCCTAACATGGATAATATGAATGCTAGATGTATCTGACTTCGAAGAATTTTTGTAGCATGGAAAATCTTGCCTACCAAGCCTACGTTTTCCAATCACTCACAAATTTTGACACTGTGTGACCAACAGTAACAAATCCTCATCTAGATGATAGATTTATTTTCTTTTCTGTTTTACAACAAAAGATGAAAAAGAGACACAATCCCATTTAATCTTTCCAAAGGGTCTCCAAGAGAACAGGAGTCCACAACATAAGTGTAAATGAAGAATTAGACGTTTAAAGAACTAAATAAATGAACATAGTATACTTGCCAGGAAAGTAGTTGATGTCAATGACATAAAATGCATCCTTTGTCCCATGTTCACGAATCATATCTATGTTGAATAATTGGAGACCCTACCAAATGAAGCATGGTATAGCTATCAGTCATATAACCAGGTGTATGGCATAACCAACATGTACCATAGAAATGGGGGCAGGCTTAAAAGGAGTTACCAATCGGCATCGAAGTTCCTTTGCGAGCCTCTCCAGTAAAGGGCGCGGGGGAAGTTCTGTAAGGAAAATGCCATTTTATATGAAGAAAGCTGTTAAATCTAACAAACAATTGAAGCATGTTCTTTCTGTGCCTATCAAATTCTAGGCAACCGCATCAAACATGGCCCTTTTAAGAAGGATGAAGTTTGTTCTTCTACATGTTATACTTCATCATATGCATCGAAAATTGAATGGCTAAATCAGCCACTTGGGTATACATGAAACCCTTGAAAGTTGGATGGAATTATATTGTTTTTTATGACAACCAAATGTTACTGCTTGCATAAAATAAGTGTACTGCAAATGCAAGTTGGGTATGACAATGAAATAAGGTATTGCGTGCCTTTGATAACAGAAACTGAAGGCATTTCAGCGACTTACCTGCAATAGAGGGGTCCAGATCTGCATCATCAGCCAGAGATTCGGCAGAAGAAACCCTAGGGAAGGGAAACACCCCTGAAACTTTTTCTAGCTCACACTTATTAACATCGGGTAGAGAGAAACGCCGAACAACCTTTATAGCTTCTCCAACAATATAAATCTTAAATAGGATACCACCTAGAATTGAAGAGCAGTGGATAATAAGCTCCCTAGTCTGATATATATGAAAATAATTGATTTTCCCACTATGCAAAATCATACCATGATTAACAAACTCCTGCAGTACCATGGGTGGTTCCAGTTCTGAGAGAGAGGAGTAATCATAAGCCAGGAATAATTCAGTCCCATCCACTACCAGTGGTTTTGCAACTGATATTAACAGTAGATATGCACAAGTTAAAAATGTTCAAGATCAAAATCACTGAGGAAAAAAATGCAAACAATGTGGGAGTATTTATTCATCCTCATTTCAGATCAAGTATTTCCATAACCATAATAAGCGGTCCCATTCAAATGAAATACAGATCT
>JANZLD010000236.1:71379006-71398891 GCA_026413575.1 Erythroxylum carthagenense
AATTCAACATTTAAAAAAGCAATAACCAACAAAAGAACAATTCTGAAACGAGCCATTTAAGGAAACGAATAGGAAAAACCAATTAAATAGCCTCTCATCCATCACCACTAGCAGACAGATACTTATAAAATGATACATAAACACGGGAAAATATACAATAAAGAGCAACAGCCTCAGGGAGCGTGGAGTCAATATCGAGTTGCTAAACCTTCTCATCCATAGTTGATTCTTGAAACCAAAAAATTCAGACGTTGGCATGTACCCACATAATAATTAACGAGCAAACAATCAAAGAAACACAAGAAAAGTGATTTTAAGGGTAAAATGCAGGGATGAATGGTCACACCTGGCCAAAGTTTCAAGCTTGGGCTGTAAAAAACTCTTCTTTTTCTTCAATGTCAAAGCATAGCCAACCACCACTAGCTTCTGAGGCTGTTCTACTGACAAAGGCGGCACTGTTACTTGATTCTCTTCTTCTTCGAGCGAGATTTCCCCGTTTAACGTCATTTTCCTCAAAACCCACAAGTCCAATCACAGAATCAATGCTCCTCTGAACTGGGCTACTTTAAATGTTTCCCCATTTCATTTCATGCTTTCTTAATTCAGTTATTTGTTTTTTATTTTCTTGAAAAGATGTGAACCTTTCTTTCTTTCTTCTGACCAAAGATTGGGTCTTTGAAGATGGTATATAGGTTAGTGACAAAGACGCAAGCAACAAAAGACAAATAAAATCCCAGAATTCTTTTGGAGTATTCTTTAATTCTTTTCTCAACTTTCCGTTCTTCTGTGTTTCTGTTTTCTCTGATGCTGCTCTCTGCTTCTCACGCTAAAGTTGGGAAAGAGAGGAAAAGCAGACAATAACAATGGCTTTAACAGACTGGCAGATAACGGGGTGCATGCATACTCGAAAAAGAATGGATTTTGAAGAGAATATTCAACTCAAATTTGCAGGAACAGAGGCACAGAGGGTGCAAAGGAAAGGTTATGGAGATTAGACTTAAACCTCCCAAGGCAGGGTTGTTTTTGTACGAAATTGTGAGACTTGCTCAGATTTTGAGAGCCAGCCCATTTATATATACGAAAGACAGCTCTGAACAGAGCGTTGGGTAAAGGTATGGAAACTTTATTTACCAGCCAAAATAAAGATATGGAAGCTTCTTTGAAGATAGTTAGATAACATAATATTCTTATCTTTATTCCTGTTAATTGCTTTGAACAACTATTCGCATGTAGGAAGAAATTTTTCTTACACAGCCTTAAATTTTCCTATTCTAAATCCTCATAAGATTATAATAAATATTTTCATACCTATTATATGAAAAAAGCGCATGTCAAATTTATATTTTCATATATTTTAATTCAAAAATTGAATAAAAACACAAATTAGTAATACAATGATATAATAATTATACAAAAACAATAATTCTCAGTAAAAACTAAAATAATAGCACTCAATTTAAATTTCGCAGGCACATGAAATTTAGAGAGATTCAGTAATAATACATAATGTTGACTATTTTTATAGTAATTATACACACAAAATCATTCCAAGCAATATAAATATATAATTGATGCAATTTAATATTAGCACAAAAAATTATCTCCATATCTACCAGATTCTTACGCTTTATATCTCAATTCTTAAAGCAGTCACGCTATAATTTTTTAACGAAGAAGTGCTATTGTTCATATAAACAATGTGAAAATCTTTGATTTGATGGATTCCCAACTCCTAGCATTCGGTGCTATTTAATTTGATATAGATCATGATTTTTTGGTACCCAATTGGACATGGACGTTGGAGCTAAAATCTCACGATTTGATAAGATAACTAAAACTTTAATAGTGAAAACATAAGGCAATGGTTTTGACAAGCATGCATGCACACCAGCCTTCAATGTAAATTTGTTATTTTGGGATTGCTCATGAATCATGATTTTAATTTATACATTTATATTTTGACTTTTATCTGTAATTATTATGGATAAATCAATGTAGTCATATATAAATTAGATTATTTATATGATAATTGATTATTTTAACTTTAATAATTCAATTAATAAATTCCTTGTTTATAACACTTTTACTCTTTAACATTCTCAACACAAATTTTAAATAAAAGTTAAAACATTTTATTGAATCAAATGGGGTTCTAATTCATAATTTTGATAACAAGAAAAACATGTTATTAATAATATTAATAAGTTAATATGTGAAATATCAAATTCAATGGATAGTGAAGTGAACAAAGAATCCAATTAAATCAATTGAACAATCAAAGGATAAATAAAATAGATAGAAATAGAGCACATATGCAATCTAAAGATGATTTTAAAGAGATTCAAGTAAAGACCCAAGAATAATGAGTAATCAAGTATATCAAGATTTATGACTTTCTTGGAACCTTACCTTACTCATTTCAATAAATTTAGGGTTTAATTATCACAAGATCATTCACATATAAGTTATAATGCATATATTTTTTCATAATCAAAAGAAAAAAAATATCTTTAAAGAAATTGTTTATTTTTATGCAAATTTTTGAAATAGTTTTGAATCAAATTTTTAATGTCTCTTTTTTTCTTAGAAAAGCTTTTAAAATTCAAAAAACTATTTTCAATTACATTGATCAACTAATTTAGGTCAGTGGTTGATCGATGTTATGTTTTTAGGTATATTAAATTATTAATTGACTTATCTTTTGACAACGTATACCATGAGTTCAAGATTATCTTAGTAAACCAATGTGATCACGATGGACCATTGTGTATAAAGTCAACTGTTATTATTATTAGCTGTTGTAAAGGCTATTGTTTGTTTCTCAAGACTATTTTAAGTTTTTGAGTATAAATAGACCATATGTGAATTATGGAGATATCTTGGACATATTAGATAGTTATAAATGCCTTAAGAGGATAGAGAATGTATGTATATATGATCTAAGTTAAGCCTTTACTCATTATTATAAGTAAGAAAGGGATATTTTGAGTTGTTGAAATTATTGAAATTATTTGAGATACACATTGTGATAGTTCCTATTTACATTGAATAAGAATTAAAATGATTACTCTTTGTTCATGACAATTAAGATATTGTATAAAGGGTTGTTAAGAAAGAAAATGGTAAATTTTTTAAGTAAAACTTTAATAATGAACACAGGCCAATATTTATTTAAATGAATTTTATAAATTAAATTTATATCTTTTTTCTATTATTTTAATTATTATTGTGATTGGTTTCTGATTATCACATATAAATTTAGCATAACCATTCGTTAGAATAAACATTTCGTTTTTATTAACTTCAAATTGAACGAAAAAGTGAATATACATAATTTATTCCTCTCTTATGTGCCATCCAGGACCAACACTTGTATTATAACTCATTATGAGATTAACATATATATATATTTATATACAAACGAAATTTAGAGTGATTAAATAATTTTAACAAATTATAATTTGTAGAAATTTAAGAGAAAATATTTTGAAATTAAATTTCAGTAAAATTCATATTAGTTATGGCATCAATTATAACTTTTTATTAATAATTAATAATTTTCTTATCTTTTTAATTATTATTTATTTACTAAATATTTATGTAATCACTTTATTAAATACAATAACTTTATTTTTATTAATTTTACAATATTCTTATATAATAAAAAAAGTTTATTATTTTAAATTATGCTTATATCAAAAAGTACTAATCTATTCATAACATTTGTATTCACAATACTATTTCAACAATAGTCCTAATAGAGCATTTGTTACTTATATGTTTAACATGATTAAAAAGAATAGTCAACCAACTACTTGCTGTGCTTTTTGGGAGGAAAATATGGCTTCCACTCCTTTTTCTTTGTCCCATTTTATTCTAAAGGAACAAACAAAATGTTCAGAACAAAACAGAGAAGACTTACTGTTCAACATTCTATCACAAAAGCAAACTTATGATGCCTAACTGTTTTCATTCAAGTCTGATAAGTATGCCATGGAAAATTAATGATTATCCTTATTAAAGAATATACGAATTTTGCAGAGATATGCAAAAGAATATGCTTGAAGTTAGGTCCAAGATCAGTGCCATTAATTTCCATATTTGAAACTTAATCAATCCATTACGTAAGCAAGAAGATGTTTATACCAATTATATATAGTGCAAGATATTTTCTCATTTACCAGTTGCCATAATAATGGTCGACATTCAACTCGAAATATTTTTTTCATTATGTACTATAAATTATATTATATTTCCAAGGTTGGTAATAAACAAGTAATCCAATTGTAAATTCGAGCTCAGTTGATGAAGCAGAAAACATCCTCCACCGACTCTTTTTTGTCATATTATATAATCATATTCTCATCCTTAATGTTGCAGGTGGTACTGTTTATAATATTTAATGCAACTTATCTACATGATGATGTTATTCGATCACGAACAAAAGGAAATCTGGGTCCTCAGAACATTAAGATATAGATATTGAGGAGTCTAATAAGCATATTAGCAACAAACTTATCTAGCTTTAGGGTGTTTTTTTAAAGTTGAAGTTCATATATAAAATACTGTACACTAACCATGATACGAGATCTTATCCATGTTTCGTTTTCCAACTTGTGATAATTAAGAACCATCCACTGAGACAATGGGGTCCCAACAACAGAAGTTTTTTTAGCACAGTGATGAGTGAAACGACATTTGGATCCACAATCCCAAATAAATTAAATTATCATGTTATTTAAAGCACAATTTTTGAATTGTACAAAAATTATATCTCTAGTCTCTAGCTAATATTCAAATATGATTAGATAAGTATTATAAATAAATAAAGAATAAATATTTTTTTATTTGTTTCCGGAGGACATTGCATTATTCAATGGTGGTTGCATATTATATGTTTATAAACTAAACTAGGAGGACGATTAAGGTCCACTAGTTAAATAGACAGTCATAAAGTGTTATATGCACGTGACAAATGACTTGTAAGATGCACTTTTACTTCACTTACATATTATATCTTATGCTTTCCTTCTATGGTGGTGGGTGTACACATTTAAATTGCATGAAGAAAGTCTTCAAACTTAAGGAGCACTGATATGTGTATCTAGCTCCTATATCTTGTAGATTTGCCAGCTTGTGGTTCCCAGATTATGCTTGTTTATCTAGAAACACGCACTAGGTATTAAAATACTTTTCAATAAGGAGAGATCATAACAATTGCACAAGTTTTGGAATTTGGGAATGCTTTTGAGCTTAAGAGCACATAGATATCGACAAAATATCACAAGTAGCTCCGATCCCTTGGATTTCAGGTTATGTGCCTTGGGATTAGCCTGAAATATTTGTTTCATTCCTAGTTATGCCTACAATCGGCTTTATGTATATTAATATTGAAATTTAAAATTATGTGTTAATGTGCTAAATTTATACCTGACATTATGAAAAGGATTGTTTTTTAGTTACTAAAGAGATCAAACTAATTAAGTAATTTTTTGCGTGTATAAATAGTCATTTATTTATAACATAGTAATGCTTATCATTTAATTAATTATTTGGATAAGTGTTGTTTATTAGTTGAAAGAAGTTTAGAATTTACTCAAAGTATAATAAAGGAAAATCAACATTCGCTTGCGAAATATGTTATATATTCAAAGATATTGATTGTATTTTATGATTTTTTGTTTGATTACGTTATAAAGTTTATATGACATTAAATTTATGATAATATATGTTGAGTTTTCCTAAAGAGAACCTATAGTGTATTCTAAATGTTTAATTATTTGAATCAAATAATTTATTGGACATTTATGTATTTGCAGCTATTTCTCTTTGTTCACATGCTTCTTTTGTTATTGTTTTTAATGATTTAAACTTCTTTGAATGGTATAAACAAGTCAATATTCATTTAGGTGTTATAGATCTTGATTTAGCATTATTAGAAGAAAAACCTATTGTTATTATAGAAATGAGCAATGAGATTAAGAAAAATTATAGAGCATGAGAAACATGAGAATGACTATTGACAACTACATTAAGACTACTATTTCATAAACTAAAAGCCATAAATAATGCCTTAAATTTGTGGAAGAGCATTTCCGTTCTACAGACAAGCCCCTTGCTAGTACACTAATAGCTAAACCCACGACCATGAAGTTTAATGGGGGAGCATGTAGCAACATAGGTTAAAGATAACAAATATTGTAGAAATTAAAGACCACGAGTATAACAATTGGTGATTCCTTCTTAGTATAATTCATAATGAACTTGTTACCTCCTAAGTGTGATCCTTTCAAAATTAATTACAATACTATAAAGGACAAGTTGGACGTTAGTGGATTGTCCAGTATGCTCATTCAGGAGGAAACAAGGCTAAAGAATCAAAAAGTTCAATCAATTAACCTTGAGGGTTAAGGAGCTAGCAAGATTCACAAGCTAAAGGCTAAGAAATTTAAGAAGAAAATGCTTATAAAACAAAATAGTTTACTACTATGTTGATAAAAAGGAATAAAATACAGATAAGTGTCATTTTTGTAAAAAAGATAGACGTTATTAGAAAAATTGTCTAAAATGTAAGATCGGTTTAAAAAGAAAGGTACATCTATCCTTTTTGTATGTTTCAAACTAAACTTAACTGAAGTTCCTTCTAATAATTGGTGGTTATTGTTGCCAAAGGTGATACTCAAAAGGTTGGCATTGATTATAAAGAAACTTTTTCACTTATCTCAATGAAAGACTCATTAAGAATAACCATGGTATTAATGGCTCAGTTTGATTTAGAGCTTCATCAAATAATTGTGAAAACTATTTTTTTTAATGATGATCTTGAGGAAGAAGCTTATGTGGATCAACCTGAAGATTTTTTTATAGAAGGAAAAGGTCATATGGTGTGTAAACTTAAGAAATCAATATATGGACTTAAAAATACTTTTCGATAATGGTATCTTAAGTTTATTGATGCCATAACATCTTTTGGTTTTCAAGAAAACATTGTTGACCATTGTATTTATCGAGAAATCAGTAGGGGTAAGTTTATATTTTTAGTTATATATATTGATGATTTTTTACTTGTTGTTAATGAATTGGACATATTATAAAAGGCCAAAGATTTACTCTCTAACAATTTTGAAATGAAAGAAACGGGAGAAGCATCCTATATGATAGAAATTTCAGTATTTCAAAATAGATAATAAAGACTATGATGATTGTCTCAAAAAGACTATGATGAAAGAATTCTTTAATGATGTTTTAATACTCTTGAGCTTAATAAAATTTTTTGATTGACAATTTTATTATTTATTATGAATGTGTGAATATAATCCTTAGTAAATAAGAAATAAAATTGTCTATTGGACATTAATATGGACTTCTATGATATTTATATATCACTTATGTTTTTTGACTTGATAGATTGCTAGTGTTGTGGTATATAGAAGGAAGTATGTCGTATGGAAGTGTACAATCGTCATAACTGATATTATGTGGTTTATATGTTGAGATAAATCATGTGCCTAATGTTTATATTATTAAAAAAAAGTTTGAAATATCAGTCCAAGTGGGAGAATGTTAGAATTTGGTATGATCAGTGCCATATTCTATATATATTAATAATATTATTAATATAATTAACTAGTCTTATTTGGTTTATATTTTCCATTTAATAGTGGAATAAATCTCAACTGTTTATTTTAGTCACTTGATGGATGTACAAATTAAAAGTTATAAATATATACATTAGTTCTCTCTCTACTAATTAGGGTTACAGAAAGTTTTTCATCAAGTTCACTATAACAAAAAGGGAGCTAAGAGAGACAAACCAATTTTAACAAAGGATATGGTGGAGTTTCTTGATCTCCTTACGATAATGAGTCTTCCACATTAGGTACATATTATTATACCCTAATTATTTATGATAATTTTTTATTCAAGTTCCTAAAGTTATGAATATCAATTTCGATTTTGTGTTATAACGATCATGTTTTTTCAACTTCTTCCTTTTCATCTTTTCTTATCATTTTTTCATTGCCAGTTTTTACATTTCTTTAACTTCTTTTTTAAAAGCTTTAAAGGCATGAATTTTCATGCCTAGGGGACTAATTTAGTTCTTTTCCATTATAGAAATATAACCAATTGTAGTCTAACTTTCCAGGAGAGGTTTCTCCATCTAAATAACCTTTTACAACAATGCACTCAACTTGCTCCCCTACTTAACCGCGTTGCTTCTTCCTTTTCGACCTCTCAATTAAAACTACCCCCTTATCCCACTCCCTTGCTCATCTTACATATCTTACTAAATAAAACACTTTAATTGATTCCTTTGATCCTTTATCCATTCATTAAACTCTACTTTCAGGCTCTCATCCACCTAAAATAGGCTTCTTAAATTTTAGTAATTAACAGGGTTTGCTTAAGAAATCCTAGAGTCAGGCAGTGTGTCATCATTCAATACAAGAAAAAGCTCAAGTTCATTCCTAGATCTCGAGAAGTAGACTCTATGGTTATCTCTCCTTTTGTCGAGGTGTTAAAAGCAAGGGTTATAAAATAAAACATATCACTACTTGGCTACTTTATTGAAAAAAATTTGTTTGTTTCACAAATATAAGTTTACGATGAAGTCGATTGGAGAAAATATGAACTTACAAAAACAATGATCAATGAATAAAATTTCCTTATCTTCAAGTTTAATGTAAGCTCGAGTTTGATGATAATTTTGAAGATAAGACTTTGTCATATTAATGGAAAGCCATTACTTATTCAAATATGGAGACATAGAATGATTTTAGATAAAAATAAAATGAAAAACTTTTTTGTTTAGGCCTCCTTTTAGAATATTCTCCTTAAATACTAGCCAACTATCATATTGAACTACCTAACTAGCTCTTTGGGGAAACTAATTTGTCTTAATGAAAACATGACAAGTGTAAGGAGAAATGGATATGCTAGAACTTACATAAAGATAGAACACACAAAGAATATCCAAAACACTAAAATTAAAGAGAATGGATGAAGATCAAGGGTTGTTTGAAACATAAATATCGCTAAGCTGTTAATGGAAACCCACAATGCAAAAACAAATGAAAATTTAGGAACCTATAGATAAAAAGTTCATCATAAGGAAATAAATTAAGGCTTTAGGATTAGAATAAAAACCACTTAAGTTAAAAATTAAAATAGAACAACTTAAGACAATACTAATAGTGAGAAACAACTTCCTCATATTATAAGTGATTTTTATATCTTATTTCCATATATTCACTTGGAATTTTTAAAGCCGTCCTCAAGATTGGTGGAAGAAAGAATGTAAGCTCAAAATTTTAAGGAAACTAGTAGGAACAATATGGAATCTCAAACTAAGGGACTTGAAGGGAATCGTCAAATAGTTGTTCATTAAATAACATACAATTCATGTCTAGACAAATCTTGACCTTGAAGGATAATTGTCCTACGTAACAACAAACTAGAAAATCTTTATATGATCATTCCCCCATCAAATAGGGACTAAAGATAAATGTGAGAGCTTTAGTAAGTCCCTTATGAACATCTAATAAGGCTATAGATATCAACATAAAAGAAGAATCTGGTGAAGAAAATAAAGAAGAAACAAAAAAAGAAGAAGAAAGGGACTTAAGCCCTAATATCATTTTAATAATCATATCATAGAATGTCAGGGGCAATAGGTTATCTATGATTATTTACTCTTTAAAAAATCGTGCTTAATTGGTCTTCTTAAGACTAAATTAAAGGAAACAAACTTGATAATTTTCCTTAAACATTTAGTAAGAGCTAGAACTTCATTTTCTAACTATCAAGTGCACCATAAAGGAAGAATTATATTAGCTTTTGACCTTAACAAAGTAACACTGCATTAAAGGATTATGTCTAACCTATTCATCCATTAAGTAGTAATTTTTTAATAAGATCCCAATTACCTAGAAGTCATTTTTTATCTATATAGCTAATCAAGTTTTTTCAAGGAATACTCTCTAGAATAACCTTAAAATTGTAAACTCCTCTAGGTAATCCTCATGGCTAGTATTAGGTTATTGAAACAATATTTTCTTACATATGAGTCAGAAGGAGATAAGTTGAGTAACTAATATAAGAATGAGGAACCTAATAATTTTATGTGCCTTTCTAACTTAAGATATGATGGATCTTATTTAATTTGGTAAAATATATAAAAAGGAAGTTGGCTTAACAAGTAAAAGCTTTATCAAGCTCTAATTAATTCCATGTGACTATCAAAATACACTAATAGAAAGGAAAAATTCCAAAACCTTTATATTCTTATCATTGCCCTATATTGATCTTAACCTAGACCAAGAGGATTAGATACTAGGTTAAGGATATTAAATATAAAAATGTATAAGGAAGCATTAAGATGTGAAAGAACAGATGAAGAAACTTAATACTAAAAGTTTCAACCATATTGCAAAAAGCTACTATCAAGGCTATAAAGGAGTTAAACTCAACTTAAGAGGATCTTGATTCTAACCTGAATGATGACGCTCTAAAAGCCAAAAAGTATAAGGTCCTAGAGAAATATATCCTTACACTAGAAACCAAAAATTCTTTGCTAAAACAAAAGGTTAAAATTCATTAGCCCAAAAATGGGGATAGAAATTCTAGATACTTTTATAATGTCATCCTTCGTAGGAGAAATACTAATAAAATATATTCACTAAGAAGCTTAAATGGAGAAGCAATATGAGAGCAATTTGAGCTAAAATCAATGACTTACAATTTCTTTAATAACATGTTTAGGTGCTCTAACAATAGTTTTTCTTATATTTAAGATAAAAAGAGATTTATATTATGGCCTTTTTCTCAAATGGAAAAGGAGATGCTCATAAATCCGTTCGCTTCTAGTGACATTAAGTAAGAAATATTCGTTATAAACCCTAAAAATAGCTCGAGGACCAAATAGGTTAAATGCCTTTCTTATTATAAAAACTTGACATTTTACAAGTAAAATGAAAATCACGACTATACTAGACTTTTTCTCAAGTGGTATAAAGTTTAAAGAATTGAATAAAACCTACGCGTGTCTAATATTATGGGCATATATCTTATTTTAATGTCTTTTAAAAATCATTTCTAGAATTGTAGTGCAAGATTTAAAGTATATTAAAACATATCATTAATCCTATCCCAAATGTTGTCATATAAGGAAGGAGTATAAGAGATAGTTTCTTGCTAGCCCATTAACTTTTTAAGATTTATTAGAGTGAAAAACTTCTCAAAAGTTACTCACTGAAGATTGATTTCTATAAAAAAAATTTACCCCATCGATTGGGAGTTTGTACTTGATACTATAATAGTTTTAGTTTACTATATAAATCTATAATTTAGTTTAAGCAATATATCACCTCTCCTTCCTTTAGCATTCTAAGAAATATGAAATATAACTTGGCCTTTATTAAAGTAAAAGGTTAGAGACAAGGTAACTTTTTATTTCCTTATTCATAATTTGTAATAGGGCTCTATCTAAACTAATTGCATTCAACATTTAGCAAGTAAAATGTTTCAAATGTCACCATAAATGCAAAAGTTAAATCTATTCAACCTGTCATTTATAGAAGATTTATCATTGCTTTGTGGTGTTAATTCTAGTTTGGTTGGAATACTAATAGAATCTTTACACATTTTTAATAAGCTCTTGGGACTCATTAATCTTAATAAAAGTGGGTTTTATCTCTATAAATTCTTCAAACTTACTAGCTCAACTCTACAAAATATCGACTTAGGCATCAAAAGCTTCCCTTTAAATACTTAAAAATAGAGTTATCACTTATATCTCCTCTGAACCTATTCAAAGCAATAAAGGCTATTAAAGAACTTCCTATAGTCTGGTAATTTTGACAATTTCGTGCAGCTAAAACCAAATGGCCTGAGGTCTATACTTCTAAGAAAGAAGGTGGTCTAGATATTATCTCAATTAGAAACACCATCAGGATATTACTCTTCAAAAGCATATGAAAGTTGTTTACAGATCATGATTTAATTTGGGTTAACCCAAACTAATTCATTATAAAAGATCATAGTTTCTCTAGGGCATTAAAGCTAACTAAAAACAAATTTTAGACTCTTAAATAAATGTTAAAATTGAGAGACATAATGAATTAGGAAATTAAATTCAATATTGGTAATGAAAAATGAAGTTTAATTTTGGTTTGACAATTAGAATGATTAAAGTCTTCTTTATAGATTTCTTAAATTTGAAAGTCTCAAAGGCATAATCCTTTGAAAGTTAGAGTACATGTAATCATCTTAGGTGAAGAGTGACAATGCAACTATAGAGGTCATTCTTTAATCATGGCAACTTTTCCTCCTAACAGGCCAAATCAAGAGGTTAAAGATCAAAGCTCTTGTAGAAGAATAACTCTAATAAACTTACAAACATAACATATTTGTAGATATTCAAAGCATTATCTCAAATAGTACTATTAAGGAAAGTGATATGGTTTAATAAAAATTTATCTAAAGCTTCTTCAATATTATAGATAGAGATTCAATAAAGGCTCATAACTTTGGATAGAATAAAAAGTAACAACCTTAGCACCTTAGCAATATTAACTATAAGCTTTGTAATATGGTTCCAGAAACCTTAAACCATTTTTTTTTACAAATGTTGCTACTTGAATACTTAGTGAAATCTAGCTTGACAACATTGAAATATCAAATGCTTGGAGAATAGCTAGCTAAATAAAGTGGAATAGGCCATGCAAGTAAAATTCAAACATAAAAGTGACTTGAAGGTATTCAAATTGACTTTTAACATTCTGCCAAAATACATTGAATTAGAGATATTTATATGGTTAATGGTATCCACTCTCATATAAATCATGAAATGGCTACCAACTAGAATATTCCCTAATAATAGTAAGACACTGGAACCAAACTTAAACTCTAAGTGATTCAAGATAAATGATAGCAACATTAAATCTGACATTCAGGTCCCAACCTAATTTGATTGCAAAAGTCATAAATTTTACTTTTCTGTTTAAATTCATATCATCAAGCTCTGTCATTAGCAGTATTTCTCTTTGAGAAAAACTCTCTAATTTGTTGTTATCATTTTAATATGCCCTCTTCTTTTGGTACTTCAATAATTTATCTTTTATCTTTTAAAAAATATATAAGTTTAAATATTTAAAGTATTTTATATGAGATCAAATAGTAAAACAAAATTTTGTCAAAATACAACAGAGAGAAGGAAAAAAGATGGTTCCATAATTTTTATTTTTATTTTTATTTTATATTATATTCACAATACATATGAGAGAAACAGAAAAGATAGTTTCATAATTTTATTTTCTTTGTTTCATATTATATAATTGCTTTATTTCATCCTACGCTTAGATTAATAGAAAAAATATGTACATAGCTTTCTAACTTAAGATTACATTTAAAAAAATATGTGTTAGTGACTATAATTGACTTTGTTAAGCTAAAATTTTCTAGAAAGAGGAAGAGGTTTGATTTTTTCCATTATTGATCATAAAATTTGACTAATACCACGATGAAAAAAAATTATACCCGCTAGTTGTAACTTAATAGCTAGATTTTAATTCTTTTTTATAGTTAAATAAATGCATTATAAAAGAAAGAATTAATTAAAGTAACAAGATATGTTACGTAGGAAACAAGAAATGTGACAAAAGCAGCTAGATCTTTAGAGAAGTGTAATCACAAAAGCAAGATTAGCGTTAAGAGCTAACTTAGTGCAAGTACCATCTATTGCAGATTAGTGGGGATAACAAGGATTGGAAATTTTTTGCAATAGTTATGCTTTTTATCTGTGTAATCACCTTTCTGAGATAAGCTTCCATAACCACAGTTTGTGCTGTAAACATCCAATTGTTCTTTTCATTCTATATATAGTAAAATAATGCCCCATAAAATGCTTTGAATATCTTACTATTAGCAATAATATTAAAGTGGTATAGGGAATCCATTCCAGAATTTAAGAACAACTTGCATTGGGGAAAAGGAGATTAAATAATATAAGGATGTGTTCCATAAATGTGATGAGAATCTGTAACAGAAGAATAAATGATTCAAGGTTTTTAAAGTTGCTTTATAAAATAAGACACAATTCAAATCTGGAATAGGATATTTGATGGAGTCCTTGGTACTAAGTCTTTGATATGCTACAAGCCAAAATATAAAGGAATTTGATAGAGAGATAGTGTGGTCCCAAATTAGCTTATAACTTAAATTTGTAGCATGGAAATCCATAAGCATTATCTTGCAAGATCTGGTAGTAAACTTGCCATATTTATCCAATATCCAAGTCATTTTATCTTAGAGAGAAGGGTTAGGAGGATATGTAGGCAAGTTAGATAGGAAAGTCTCCTAACTTATGAAAAGTGTGAAAAGGAAAAACC
The DNA here is from genome assembly GCA_026413575.1 of Erythroxylum carthagenense. Lineage (NCBI taxonomy): Eukaryota > Viridiplantae > Streptophyta > Magnoliopsida > Malpighiales > Erythroxylaceae > Erythroxylum > Erythroxylum carthagenense. The sequence goes on from JANZLD010000236.1 coordinate 71,393,394, forward strand.
TAAGTGTTGTGACTGCCAAAGACCTACTTCTTTGTCTTCACATGAATTAAAGATTTTACGAACTAAAATTGGATTTGATATATAACATGACCAATAACGTGCCAATGATTAAACCAATAGCAGGTATTGCATCCATCACCAATTTTGTGTTCTTTGAATGGATGAACTAGTTCCCTCATTTTTAAAATTTGAGTGAAGGTCCAAGAGAAGCCAAGGGAAGCCTTGAGCTTCCAAACAATCAAACCTTGTAGGATAAACTTATGAGACCATCTAACTCAAAATTTTTCAGCTTCTAAAAAAAGTTTCTAGAGTTGCTTAATGAGCATTAATTTGTTCATAGTTCGTATAGAGGTTATACATAGTCCCTGTTTATTTTAGCTTGACACTTTGAGCTCCATTTCACTCTAGGGAGTTTTGGTTTCCTATTATTGCCACTTCAGAGAAAGTCCCTTAAAGTCTTATTAATATCTTTCATTACTCCCTTAGGCAAATGTGAGATCTAGAATGTACATAAATTGCTTGAAATCGAAATGGTCAATTAAAGTCTACCATTATTGGATAAAGAATTATTGCACCAATTGTTAAGTCTACTTTATATGGAATTCAGGAGAAGAAAGCACTCACTCTTAATTAAGTTTCTCATTATTATGGGAGCTCAAAAATATTAAAAAGGAAATTGATATCCAATTAATCCTTTAAAGCTAAGAGTCAGAGCTAGCAGATAGTATGAAGGAGCTTTTAAGTTAGGGTTGAAGATTAGATCTATGATTTCTTTAGATTCCTCTAAGGAGCAAATTAGTTAAATAAATTTATGATGGTCACCATATAATAGTATTAAATCATCAACAAAGGAAAGTTGGAATATCTTTGATCTTTACCACCTATAACGGTACTTAAAGTTAGGTTCCTTTCTAATTTTCAGCTTAATGAACCTATAGAATACTTCCATGCCGATGAAAAAGAGGTAGGAAGATAGAAGATCACCCTTCTTAATGCCTTTGTGAGCTTTGAAAATGCATGATGGTTTAATATGAATAAGTATAGAGGAGGAGATAGAAGTGATGCAACTGGTGATCTAATAGATAAAAAGTTGAGGAAGTCCTATGGCTGAAAGAGAATCATATATAAAGCTCCAAGTCAAGGAGTTAAATACCTTATTAAAGTCTATATTTAAGGCATAAATCTTAATAGATAACTTGGAGTTGTAACTTTTCAACAATTCTTGAGAAAACATGATGTTATCACCAATGTTCCTATTAGGAACATAAGCATCTTAGCAAAAATTGATGAAATCAGGGAGAACACTCTTCAATTTGTTAGCCAAAATTTTTGTAATCACTGTATAGATTCCATTAAAACATGCAATAGATCTATAGTCATTCAAAGAAGTAGGATTGGCAATTTTTGGAACCAAACACAAGAAGATTTTGTTTAACTTAGTAAGAATTCTACCTTACTTGAAGAATTATAAGACAATATTGATTACCATAACTTTTATTTGATTCCAAGTGCATTGGAAAAACTTGACATTGTATCCATCAGTTTCAGGCACTTCGTCAGGTGAGAAGGAGAACATAGTGGCTTTAAGCTCTTCAACAATGATCTCTTTTAGAAGTCTTTTAGATGCATCAATAGAGAGGGAACCCTTAAAGCTTTTTTAAGCTCATTAAAAAAAAATAAGAAGTCACCTGGGGAGTACCTGACAATTCTTTAAAGTTGATATGATCCAGATCTTTCTAATTATCTTGATTAGAGAATAAGTATCCATTTAAACCCATCAGTGCAAATATATTATTACAGTTCCTTCTGGCTTGAATTATCCTGAAGAAGAATCTTATCTCCCTCCTTTAACAAACTAATCCTTGATTTTTTCCTTATTTGATAATGATAAGCATTTAAATCTTTAACACATTTCCTTAGTTCAATGGATTCCTGAGCTTTAAGGGTAATATCTATTAGGTTAGTAGGTAGTATAGCTTGTCAATTGGTGAGGGCACTAAATGATTCGCTTTTCCTTCGAAACATTGGATCCCCGTTCATCCTTTGCAGCTTAATTAGCTCCATTCTAATAGCCTTAAGCTTAGAGAGACATTATTAGCTTGGAAGCCTTTGACTTCACACTTGATTCCCTCAAATAAAGCATTGTTAAAGGAGGGATGCCTAAGGAGTGAATTGAAGAATCTAAAAGTAGCTTTCCTTTTCTCATCTTGAGGAAACACCAAACATAGATTAGGGAATGGTCTGAAATGAGGTTATTGTCAAAATTTACATGGCTAAAAGGATATTTAGATAAACATTTCAAACTCATCATACACCCAACTATTTTTGTTGGAATCATTCTTTGGATTATATGTTTGTCCAGGTATATAATATGCTAAAATAATTCAAACTAGTTGTCTTTAGTCTTTTAGTGATCTGTAATAACTCCTTAAGGTTAGGATAGTGATTTCTCCTAACCACTTGAGCTTTATATGGAGATGTTGGACACCCTGTCCTCGTGAGTCACGGGTCCGACATCCTAAGTGACATCTAAACGCGTATCCTACAAGAGTAGTATGCCTACACTAGGACAAACATCAAAACAACTCACTTCTCCTATTTCTGAACAGATTTTGGGAAACCTCAAGCTGGAATTTTAATTTGACTTTTTCAGAACATTACAGCTCTATGTCTCTAGTTTATTTAGAGACATGAATCATCTTAATTGGAGATCCCATAACAAAGTTATAGCTGAAAGAATCAAACAGGGTTTTGACCTCAATCATATTGCACCTGTCTTGGAGAAATTAGCATAACTGTCATTAGGGATATCAAATTAAGATCACTTTAGGAGATTTAAAAGAAGATTTCGATATCTACAACTTTCATGAAGACCTTGAAGATAAATTCTATTGTCTAAAGGGTCAAAAAGGGACCAGACGATAGGATTAGATGAAACCAAGCAAAAAAGCAGACGAATTGAAAAGTCAGACAAATTGGAAAAATTACCATAACTTTCCCGACATATATTGGATTAAGGTTTTCTCTGAATGGTTTGAAAGAGGACTTCAAGATCTATAACTTTTATGAAGACCTTGAAGACAAATCCTATCTTCTAGAAGGGTAAAAATTGGACCAAACGATAGGATCAGACAAAACTAAACGAAAAAGTAGACGAATTGAAAAGTTAGACAAATTGGGAAAATTACCATAACTTTCCCTATATATATTGGATTAAGGTTTTCTTTGAATGGTTCGAAAAAGGACTTCAAGATCTATAACTTTTATGAAGACCTTGAAGACAGATTCTATTGTCTAGAAGGATCAAAATTGGACCAGACGATAGGATCAGACGAAACCAAATGAAAAAGCAAATGAATTGAAAAGTCAGATGAATTGGGAAAATTACCATAACTTTCCCAACAGATATTGGATTAAGGTTTTCTTTGGATGGTTTGAAATAATATCTCAAGATTTACAACTTTCATGAAGACCTTGAAGACAGATTCTATCGTCTAGAAGGACAAAATTGGACTAGATGAATGGTACACAGAAGAAGAAGTTTTGGTATACCATAGAAGAAGAAGTTTTGGTCAACAAAAGAAGAAGCAGAAAGTCAACTATAGAAGATATGACGTCATCACAGATGATATGACATCATCGCAGACGATACGTCTTTACAGACGATACGACGTCATCACAGATGATATGACGTCATCACATACGATATGTCTTTACAGACGATATGACATCATCATAGACAATATGATGTCATCACAGACGATACATCTATACTCTTGAGCATTTTCCCTTATAAGGACCATAACTTTCAACCCAGACGGCCAAAAATTTCATACTATATACCGTTAGAAAGCTAGAGAGATTATCTACAACTTTCTAGAAGGCACATTTGCCTAAATCAGCCTAGACTAATCCAGATTTTCCCCTGAATTCAGAATACGAATTTTTCCCTTGTGAAAACTTGAAAAAAATGCAATGTATAAACTTGAGAGAGTCTTGAGCAAAAATGCAATCATATTCTATTTGCATCAAAAGATAGGCATTTTATAAAGTTTTAGTAGGCATTTCAAGCCACAAATACATTAATATCTCAAAATTCCAAAATACAAAAGGTACTTGAACCATGATCTGCTCAAAATGAAACTAAAGCCTTGTTTTACAAGATTTGCTTCAAATCCAAAATAAACAAAGATCAGAGCGATGCCTTGACCATTGACTACTCGATATCTTGCTCATCACTTGGATATGAGGAGGAAAATGGGGGTGAGCGTAAAACCTGTGGGTAACAATTTTATAATCGGTAACAAGCAAAACCATTTATAAAATCACTTTCATTGCAAAATTTCTAGTTATGCAAACTGTGTATGCATCACTCTTTTCAACTTATCATGAGCGCATAAGCATATATCCATAAAAATGACGAACTACACAATTCTACGTAGTAGTCCTGTGTAGTTGTAAACTTGAGGGAGTACATGAAGGAGTTCCGTGCCACTAGCGGGCAGGAGGTAGAAGCCTTTAACTTGGTCAACGTGCACGTGACATTCTTGAGTGGATTACACCAAACCCACATAACATGTAATTCATGAATTGAAAATAGTTTGCCCAAAAGGCACATTTTTGCAAAACTTGTATTTCATGAGCATAAAATATTTCATATGCATTTCCAAAACTTGATTTAATAAACTTACTATTCTTTCAAAAATCATTTCCATCATTCAGTTTATCAAAAATTAACACAATTCATAGACAAACATGTAGCACATTCTTACAACATTTAAAGAGCAATAAATGCACATAAATAAAGTAATTGAAAGTCATTTATTGTCATTTCTTGAAAGAAACTTTAATGGCTTATTACTTAATTATAAAAGTTAAACCCACCTTGAATTTCCTTGCTTATAACTTGCTTAAATGTGCCTCTCTTCTTGCTCCTCTTGCCACCCTTGATTTTCTTCAACATTGATTCAAATCCCAAATCAATAGGAATTCCAATTGAGAACCCAAAGAAACATATGCATAAAATTGACCCTAGAATACTTAAACCCATACATTTTCTAAGCTCTTTGAACCTAAACCTTTCCTAAAATCTAAAAGATTTAACATCAACTTACCTTGAATCTTGACCACTTAATGAGTTTCTTGGATCAAAAGAAGACTCTAATCTTCCTCTTCCTTTTTCCCTTCTGGAGCAACTTCAAAAACACTCTTTGGAACTAAGAAAAATTAAAACCTAGCATAACTCTCTTCTTTTTCTCTTTTTTCGTGCTTCTCTCTTCTCTCTTTTCTTCAATCATGCTTTTAGCTTCTCCCCACTCAAGCCCACCCTTCATCTTCTCCCTTTTTACCCTTAATGATTGCACAATATCCATTTTGGCCTTCATTTAAAGCCTTACGGTTTCTAAACTTAAGTGACTTGCTAAATTTGCCCTTACACACTCTTACTACTTTAATACTTTAATTCCCTTAACCTATGTCATATTATCTTACCCACATTA
>JANZLD010000236.1:71418622-71435029 GCA_026413575.1 Erythroxylum carthagenense
TATTTTATAAATTATTTATTATAATATAATAAAACAAATTTTATTTATAATTTATTAATAAATATATGAAATTAAAATAAATTTAATTAATTAAAAATAAGTTATATTTAAATTTTATTTAACATAATTATCGTCAATAATAAAAATACAATTACATTAATACTAACAAAATAAAAACAAAAAACTAAAATGTTCAACCTAAATTATTCGTTTCGTTTTGCAGGATGATTAAGACCTAATGAATACTCTTGCTTTAAACGTTACGGAGAAGGAAGCACAAGTTCAATTACGTCACTCAACCCAACTTCTAGCCACAAAAACCAAATTGGAATACGCACAGTTCCCCGCGCACATTAGTATATCATGTCAAATCTCACTAGGATACGCCTATTGTTGCCACCAGCTTCTAAGAGCTCTGGCAGCTACATGTTTCTCTCATTTTCTTTGATACCAAACCGCACCAAATAAACCGACAATGGCCTCCCTTCACATTCTGAAGTCGACCCTTTCTCCATTTTCTGTGTCGGAACAAAGTTTTCGTGGGCGATCAGATTCCAGGAGAAGTTTTCTCAGGTTGAGAACTCATGGAAAGAGCTCCAGAGTATACTTGGAAAGGAAAAATCTTAGAGTTTGGTGTTCTGTACAAGACGACGATACTAAAGGAAATGGCAAGTTCCGTAATTTTTAAAGGATTAGTGTACTTGTTTGTGACATAAGTTATAATTTTATGGTGTTCCGTTTCAGTTTATGTATGTTCATGTTAGAGGTGTATGATAATATTGGTTTTTAATTGGAAATTAGCAGAGTAATGACTTTAAAGCTTGGTTCTCTCATGGAAGTTTCAAACTTGATGGGATAGGAAAGTAGCGTAACTTACGTACTAGTTAGTGTTTGTGTTGAGGACTCGGGAGTCTTCTAAATTTGATTTCAATTAATTAATTAATTGAACGTTTAACGATGGATTAGTTGTTGATTCCAAGTTACTTAATAGAGCTTCAGTTTTTGTACTTGGGAATTTGATGGGTGATTTCATAAGTGGGTTATGTGCTATGTCAGGTCAGGAGCTTCCAGAATCCTTGTTTATGAAGGAGTTGAAGAGAAGAGGTTTGAATCCCACTTCATTACTTGAGGAAACTACCAGGAGCAATTATGGACTGGAAGATGAAATGAAACTAGGGGAAGAAGACGGAGGCTTTTCGAAAAGAAATGCGGTCTCAACTAATCAAAAAGAAATTGATCAAAATGTATTGAATCAAAGGGAGCGTTCTATGGCGTTGAACAGCGAAGGACTTGAGGTTTTCTTCAGTTGCCTTAATCATTTACTAACTTACCGTAGAAAACAGATAATTGGACTTTGGTTATGGTAGCAGTTTTAAGAGGATCCTCTGTTCCGGTTATGGAATTCTTATCCTGATTTATTAAATTTCATCCACATATTTATACGGGGTTTATATGAATAAGTGGATAAAATTAAATGACGTAAGATTGAAACACCGTAACCGAAACAGAGGATTTCATGTGAATTTTAAGTATTCTGAACTAGTCTTAACTGTCAAAAATATGGTTATTGTCAAATGGTCTTCTGATTTTTGAAGGGCGTTTATGACATTGAGTTTTAATGTTCAATCTCTTACTCCTAATAGTTCTTTTTGCTCATTGATTACTTTCTTTAACTTTGATCAACTAATAGTAAGTTGTCTATGAATTATCCCAAACCGGAAGTGGGGTTGTCTTTGTTTTCTATTTACATTTATGCAGATTGTCATGGACTTGCAATTTTCTTCTCTTCAGGGTTTAATTCCTCGAGCTAAACTTTTGCTCTCAATTGGAGGGACATTCTTCTTGGGATTTTGGCCACTGATACTCGTAACAGTGGCATTCTCTTCTGGTCTCTACTTTGTGAGTTATCTTATCATTCTTAAATGCATGGTGTTGCATACATTTGAAGTTTTTCTATTTTTCTTTTTAAGTTTTCCAAGGTTTTCTAAAATTCACAGAGTTAATTGTTTTCCAAGCTTACACACCTGATCATTTTTATGTCGATCCTCATGAAAGCACTTGATGTAAAAGATTAACTAGCAACCTTTGTCGATGCTGCTTTGTTTCATTTGAGGAGTTGTAGTCTGACACTGCCGTTATTGATAAATACATCACTTTCTGGAGGTGGCCAAACAGTGAAGTGGACTGAAACTTTGAATGTGAAACTTCAACTTGTATATGGTTTTGGAGTTGTTCTGTTGGGGCTCCATTTTGTTGAAGGGTCACAAACATAGTTCTGCAACCAAAAGTAGTAATGCATGGAATTCAGATCAAATTAGTTGATTCTTTGTTGAATATTTGAGATTTAAACCATAATTGCAGCAGTAATGAGAGGAAATTAAGGTCTCAGATGAAAAATAGGGCTAGGGCAAGGGAGAAGGCTAGTTCTACTTCATCTGTTGTTTGACAGTTTCAGGTTGGATCAACTAATAGCCAAGTTTTATTGTCTATAGCATAATAATTGTTGAGGATATAACGAACTTATTAACTACAGACTTAAACATGGTCTTCTTGACTGTTGTAGTTATCCCTGGTAGTAAAGAACTAGACTTTGTGATCCTTGCTCTGTATTGGTTTCTTGCTTTGTTATCTTTTCACCTATGCTAACCAAGTTCCACTTGTCCAATTGCTTCAGTTTTTAAGCAAGTGAATGCCTTCAATTCCTGGTTGAAAGTTTGTCCTTTAGAGAAGCTATAGCTCTGGATCATACTTTCTGTGTTGTGATTCAACTAGATGTTTTTGCAATCTTATTTTGATAGCTTTAAGGTCTGTGTCTGGCAAGTATATATGGAGTTTAATTTGCAGGAGCAATTGAAGATTTATCTGTTTCTAACTGTTGATTTAAATCATCACTTTATTGGATAAGCCTCTACCTCTTTGTGAATTTGATGATTATGAGTGAATGATTTGGCTCTTAAGAACCATATTACAGGCTGATACTTCTGTTTTACCTTGTCTAGAAGAACCTCGATCTTTATGTCCTACCTTCGACTTTTTCTGTCCTTGTTTTTGTTTTCAGTATTTTGGATCAGCTTTTGTCCACGATGCTAGCACCAGAAATGTGTCACCACCTCCATATATCGATCCGTATGCACTCCTGGAAGATGAAAGAATAGCATCTCAAGTAGCTCCCACATTGAAGTAAAGGATCAAAACTACCTATACAAAGACTATGTCTAGAAAGTCATTTACATGTATCAGTAACATACTTTCTTTACCCTGCTCATTTTTTTCGTATGTATATACTGTAACACTTATTTTTAGCTGACAACTTATCAAAAATGATAGATATTCGGTTTCTATTTCTTTCTGATGTTGGATTCACGTGATATATTTAGTCATTTACCTAGTAGTGTTGAAGTCTTTTGGAAATCGAAGATTGTTGCTGCAATTTTTAAAGCTGCTAAACCTTTGGTTCTGACTTCTGAGAGTTCGTGCAATGCTTGGAAATCAAATGAGGAGCTTCTGGCAATTTTAATGTAGAAAAGGGACTTTAGTTGTTTACTCGTTAGAGGACCGTCTGTTCCAAGTTGCTGCAAAGTCGATTCACTAAAGCCTTTGTTCATTTGTTTCCTAGTGATGAATAAGGCTGCATTTATCATCCTCTCTGGAGAAGGCATTTTGGAATGGAATTTGAAGGTCTTATATGTTGGTCAAGAAGTCAGTGAAGCATTTCGTTTTCCAAGTTAGAGTGGAGCATTTGAAGCACAGTAAGTCCTAGAAGTACTAGGAAATGTAATCTAGAAAAACTGAAAACATAAACGTTTCAAAAGCACAATAACCGATGTAAGGAAAACTATTTTGTAGCACCTCCAGAACCAGAAGATTTTTTTAAGTACTGATTATGGGACACAGGGAGTGTATCAGAAGGCATTCATTGTACCTCGAGCGGCCACACAAATCCGAGATATCTAAGAGACCCCTTAATACTCTTCACCATCATCGTCTTCACCCTCATTTGATTCAGAACCAACTTCTTCGTAGTCCTTCTCAAGGGCTGCAAGATCCTCACGAGCCTCAGAGAACTCTCCTTCCTCCATGCCCTCACCAACATACCAGTGCACGAATGCGCGCTTAGCATACATGAGATCAAACTTGTGATCTATGCGGGAGAACACCTCAGCAACACTGGTGGAGTTAGAGATCATGCAAACAGCTCTCTGCACCTTGGCCAAGTCACCACCAGGGACAACGGTTGGTGGCTGGTAGTTGATACCACACTTGAACCCAGTTGGACACCAGTCAACAAACTGAATGGTGCGTTTAGTCTTGATGGTGGCAACGGCAGCATTAACATCTTTTGGCACAACATCACCACGGTACATCAGGCAACACGCCATGTACTTGCCATGCCGAGGATCACACTTGGCCATCATAGATGAGGACTCAAAGGCGCTGTTGGTAATCTCAGCTACTGAGAGCTGTTCATGGTAGGCTTTCTCTGCGGAGATCACTGGGGCATACGAGGAAAGCATGAAGTGGATTCTCGGATAGGGGACCAAGTTGGTCTGGAATTCAGTCACATCCACATTCAGAGCCCCATCAAACCTCAGTGAGGCCGTCAAGGAGGAAATTACCTGAAAAGTGCACACGAGCTATTTAAAAATCTGGAATACTAAGAATCAACCACTTAAAAATCCAGAAGGCAGGCATTTACCTGAGAGACAAGCCTGTTAAGGTTGGTGTAGGTAGGCCTCTCAATGTCAAGAGAGCGTCTACAGATATCATAGATGGCCTCATTGTCAAGAAGCACGGCCACGTCAGTGTGTTCCAGGAGGGAGTGTGTGGAGAGGACACTGTTGTAGGGCTCAACAACAGATGTAGAAACCTGAGGAGAGGGATAGACAGTGAAACCCAGCTTGGACTTCTTTCCATAATCAACGGACAAACGCTCTAAGAGAAGGGATCCAAGGCCAGAGCCAGTTCCACCACCAACGGCATTGAACACAAGGAACCCCTGGAGACCAGTGCAGTTGTCAGCAAGCTTCCTTATGCGATCCAAGCAGAGATCAACAATTTCTTTACCAACTGAGACACCAAAAAGCAACCATTATCAGAATGTCAAAATCAAAATTCAATGAACAACGGAAACCCAAAGCAGGTAATTACTGGTATAGTGGCCACGGGCAAAATTGTTGGCAGCATCTTCCTTGCCGCTGATAAGCTGTTCTGGGTGGAACAACTGACGGTAAGCTCCAGACCTGACTTCATCAATGACATTGGGCTCAAGATCTACAAAGACGGCACGAGGAACGTGCTTCCCTGCCCTAGTTTCACTGAAAAAGGTGTTGAAAGCATCATCACCTCCGCCAACAGTCTTGTCACTTGGCATCTGTCCATCAGGCTGAAGAAGCAATAGAAGCGCAGATTAAACAATATAATTTAATAAAAGAAATGAACAAATAGAAATTGAAACTTTGTTCGAAATAAAACTTAAATACATCATATACAGCCCTCAAATCTCCTTTCTTTGAGATAACAGAAGAAACATCTAATACAGATCCAAATAAAAAACACAAAGCAAGGAACAATATTTAAGTTCCAAACTGTCTCACTATAATTAAAATTCCCATATGGGATTTGAAACACAACATCAGAAGCAAACAATCACAAGCACAGAACAACATTGCAAATGAAGAAAACGAAAATGGACGCTTGCAAACTGGATAAAAATCAAAACTAGAGTAAACCCACGTAGGAATGAACAAATCTAACAGAAAAGATGAAAACTTTGAAAGAGAAAGATAGCAAACCCGGATGCCATGCTCGAGGCAATAGAGTTCCCAGCAGGCATTGCCGACCTGGATACCAGCTTGACCAATGTGGATCGAAATGCACTCTCTCATTGTATTTTAAAGAACAGCTAACAATAAAACCCGACAATCAACAACGTTAAAAAGTAATACAAAAGAAAGAGACCTGTGAGGAAAACAGGAAGGCGTTTATCAAGACGCCTCCTTTCTTCTCTCTGGGGGGTGTATGTGTGTGGAGTGACCGAGCCTACCGGGCGCTTTTATAGGCAATGCTTGTTTAACCAGGGTTGGTTCAGACAATGCTTGTTCATGTGTTTGAAGCTCTTGAATACAATTGGTGCTTTGTTAGCAATGATTACTTCTTGGAAAAATTATTGCCGCTCTGGGCCGGCCAGCTGAGGTGGGTGGCCGGTTGTCTTCTGTTTGGTGATTTCATTCATTCACAACCTTAATCTATTAGATTGAATGGGGTCTTATTTGGTACGATTTTAAGGTTGATTGTGAATCTGTGATAGAAATTTAGTCATAGGATTAGGACTAGGAATTTCTTTTCCAATAACGCAAGTATTATGATGCAACTCGTACATTTTAAAAAAAATCAAAACTTACACAGATATGGTAAATAAGAAAGTATCATATGTTCTAAAGAAAACCTTCTTTTACGTCAACACTCTAATGCATTACATTATTGCATGTTTTAATCTCTTCTTCTTAATTTACATAGAAAGTATAGTAATAATTCCTGTGTTCTTAATTTAACCTCTGAAAGCATACCTTATAATTTCTAACAGAAAATAGATAGTTTTTAACAGAACAGGTATATTGATGCTATGTCGAAGAAGCAGAACCATATGGAACCATTCAAATTTAATGTGAAATCCAGATCATAAACACTGACCTAAGTAAGCGTAAACCAAGTTTTTAAGCTCAAAACTCACAACCCTTGTGCTCTCAAAGCTACAGTACTGAGTTTGCCTCCTGCATGTTTCTAAATGTTTTCATAATGTTGAGTGTGCAGCTCTATTTTGAGGCTTTCGATAATCGTAAATTCCTTTATGGTTGGTAGGAATGACGAACAAGTAAAGACAAGATAAATGAAGCTTTTCTAGGGAGAGACACGATTGTGTAGAGTGTTACATACCCTATATGCCCATATCTTTGACTTACACGGTCATATATATCAACCATGTAAGAACACATGCCTATGTAAAGTGATATACTCCCGAGTGTTAACTTAGACAGTTGTGTGGATTAACCGTGTAAGTTTCTAGAATTATGTGAAGAAGGATGTGAAGAGCGAAAATATGCCCAATCGTGTACACACATTTGTTCATGACATAGACGACTGTGTATGTAACTGTGTATTCACTATGATAGTGTACATTTGCTAGTGAAGCGATGCTGAAGAAATACAATCAAATGTACACGGTCATAGTGAGACACATTGTGTACACTATGGAAAAACCTATTTTGTAATATAAAAGAGAAAAATGTGTTGGTTTTGCATGAGAGTACGACCATAACTTCCAAAAGTGAGGAAAAATAAAAAGAGAACAATTAGTGTTGTATTCTTATCCTTATTTTTAATTGTTTTTTTGAGAGTTTACTAATTGTTGCATCAACTTTGGTTTCAATCTTGAAACTTTGTAAGATAACTTTTGTTGTGAGGTGAGAGATCAATCTTTGTAAATCTTTATTTGAATTTAGTGAATTTGTTTGTTAGATTGATTTGTGGTTTTTCCTATTCATTGGAGGGTTTTCACGTAAATTTTGGTATTTGTTTCATTGTTCAGTTTCTTTTTCTCATACTAATTTTATTGGTTAAAGTTGAAAGGTATTTTTGTTATTGATATTTGGTTGATCTTTTAGAGAGTTTTGTTATTGTCTCCTAACAAGTAGTATCACAAACATCATTATGGAAGGTAGAAATAGCTCTATGGTCAAATTGACATCGTCTAATTACTCTATTTGGAGACCCATAGTGGAGGACCTTTTGTATTACAAGGATCGTTTTGATCCTATTGATGTGAACAAAGGTGTGAAGAATGATATTCTTTTAAAAACCTAAAAAGATGTCAAATAGAAAATGAGAAAAGATGAAGCAAAAAACTCTAAGTATTATTAGACAATCGATTGATTTCAGCATATTTAATCATGTGTGTTAAGAAATGTATCCTTTTGAGCTGTGAAAAAAGCTAGTAGGACTTTATAAAAGAAAGACTGCCCATAACAAGGTCTTTCTGATTAAAAGACTTGAGAACTTGAAGTTGAAATCTGGAAAATTTGTATAGGAGCTTCTAAGTGATTTCTCATATATAATCAACAAGCTCACTATAACAAAGATGATTCTTGATGATGAGCTTCAAGTCTTATTCTTGTTGAGTGTGTTAGCTAATAGCTGGGAGATGCTAGTGGTGACGATTAGCAACTCAGTTCCTGAAGGTATGTTCTCTTTTGACGTAATCAAATAGAGTATTTTCAATGAAGAAATAAGAAGAAAAGAGATGGGAGCTGACAATATGCAAACTTTTGTGACATAAAACAAGAGAAGGAATAAGGCAAGGCTCCCAAAGAGTGTGGCAAGTCTAAAAATCGATTAATGTTTAGATGTGACAAAGACATGAAGAAATGTCAGTATGATAAGCCATGTCACTTTAAGAGATTCTATTATAAGTTTAAGAGGGATAAGAAAAAAGAAAGATCATCAAAATGATGAAGATAAGAATATAACTGTAACAACTTCAAGCATGAATGATGAGATGTCCTTAGTTTATACAACAAGTGAATGCTTTCATGTCAGTAATTCGATTTTTGAGTGGTTGATTAACACGGGAGCTTCTTATCATTATGTTCCAAAAGTTGAGTACTTCTCAAATTACAAAAGTAGAGACTTTGGTAGTGTAAAGACGAAAAATCAAAGTTTTCCCAAGATTGTCAATATGGATGATATCTGAGTTCAGACAAACTTCAAATGCTTACTGACTTTAAAAGATATATAACAAATCCTCGATCTAAGGTAAAATCTATTATCGACTAATGTCTTAGATCAAAAAAAATTTAGCACACTTTCAAGGATAAAAGTGGAAACTTTTTAAAGGAGCAATGACTGTTGCTCGAGGAGAGGAATGTTGTTCATTGTACAAGACACACTTAAAGGTATGTAGTGGTCAAGAAGTACACACAGCCGAACAGAAAACATCTTCAAATTTGTGGTATGTATGATTGGGACACATGAGTGAGAAGGAATTAAAATTGTTGGCTAGTAAATCCCTTATCTCAGTTAAGAACATGCTTAGAGTTTGAAGATTACTATACATTGTATGACATTAGACATGAAAAGACAGAACCATGATCTTCACAACATAATGATGTTGCTGTGAAGATGAACGAAACAATTGTGGAGAAGGTTTGTTGCATACTCATAATATCTATGTTGCCAAAGACACTTTTAGGGTGAAGTAGTCCGAATTGTAGTCTACCTAATTAATCAAGTTACCTTAGTTCCATTGTATTTTAAGATTTCCAAGAGAGTGTGCACTGATATCACCATCTGAGAGTTTTTGACTGCAAGGTATTTAAACACATATTCCAGAATCAGAGAAAGAAGCTTGACTTAAAGGCAATATCTTACATCTTTGTTGGATATGGTGATGATTGGTTTGGCTTCATACTCTATGACCCAGAGAAGCAAAAGGTAGTAAGGAGTAGGGATGTGGTACTCTAAGAGTACGAGAGAGGTGATGATCTTCTAAAAAGAGATAAGTCATCATATAGCAACTCATCATATGACATTGTTAATTTTTCACCAATTTCTTCCACTATTGAGCAGCTTACAGGTGAAGGAGATGAAGTGTGTAATCAGACACATATTGATAATAAGTTATATAAACCACATGATAATGTTGAAGATGAAACATAGAGGATAATGAGTAGGGGGAACAATGTGATATAACAACTAGTGATATACAACTTCGAGAGTTGACAAGGGAGAAAAGATCTACAAAATATCCAAGTTTAGAATACCTATTGATTATTGCTAAGGGGGAGCTTGAGAATGTTTAAGAGATTGCATCTAGCAAGATCTCTGGCTCGCAACTATGAAGGAAGTGATGAATTCTCTGAAGAAGATTTATATAGATATAAATGGACTTGATATATTAACTAAAATTGTTCTTGGAAGCATTCTTGAGCTATGTAGTAAGCTGTCAGGATTCTCTTAAATAGATGATGGAGAATAACGTGTCTTCCCTATAATTAGATTGGAGGAGGAGATTATTTAGTGTTCAGCCTTATTTTGAGGATCTCGGTGATCATGGCCACCTTTATGGTTCCAATGGATGATGAAGAAGTGAAGTCAAGATGAATGAAGCTCTTCTAGAGAGACATGCAGTTGTGTAGGGTGCTACACGAACATGTCCTTAAATTACACGACTATCTGTATCAATCGTGTAAGAGCACACACCCATGTCTTAACTTACACACTTGTGTAGTTCAATTGTGTAAGTTTCTGAAACTGTGTGGAGAAGGATGTAAAGAGCAAAGATATACACATTAGTGTACACGCCCGTGTTCATGATATACGTGACTGTGTATGTTACCGTATATCTCATTGTGTATATCTCATTGTGACTGTATATATCTACAAATGAGGTGGTGTTGAAGAGACAAAGTCGCTTACACAATTGTGTATATAACTATGTATGATATAAAAAAAAAAACCTATTTTGTGATATAAAAGAGAAAAATAGATAAGTTTTGCATGAGAGTACCACCATGAGGTCCAAAAGTGAGAAAAAACAAAGAAAGGGCAAATAGTATTATTCTCATCCATTTTTATTGTTTTTTATATTAATTTGAGAGTTTGTTAATTGTTTGACTTTAATCTTAAAAATAGACAACTTTTATTGTAGGTGAGAGATTCATCTTTGTAAATCTTAATGTTTAGAAAATTTGCTTGTCAATTTGACTCAATTTTTTCCTCTACACTGGACAATTTTTCACATCCAGTGTTTGTTTCAATTTTTTATTCTCATACTGGTTAAAGATAGAGAGTATTTTATCGTAGATAATTGATTGATCTTTTATATAATTATATTGTTATCTTCCAACACATAAGACTGCATGTAACCTGATTTACAAAAGAATTAGCACGTGTTGTGTTACCACCATTCCAGAACAGATAGCATGTCTGAATAGATATGACATGGGGTAACCTTGTACCCGTACATATGGTTTAAGGTTTTCTACTTTCCCTATGAATATCAATTTAGAATTAACTTTGGGGAATTTGAGTGTCTCCTTAGATTCTGCCTTCGTTATTCCAAATTATTTACCAGTCAGTTCCTCAAGAAACTTCATTGAGGCAATTATATGACAAGGGTGCTTACATTCTTCATTGTGATCGATCAAATCTTCTGCAGAGACACATTTCTTTTTTACTGAACACTCAAGTTGCCGGCTGTGTGCCATTCCATGCGCGCTGGTCATCTTCGAGTTCATTCATCTTCAGGCTACGGCTTCCTTGCAAATATGTTATCCCAGCCCAAACACCGCGAACAAGTAATATGCTCATGAATACTACACTTCCAAGGGTACAAACCACCTAAATTTGAAACACAAATGTACCGAGAAATGAGCAATAGGACAAAGTAACCAGAAGTAACCCATCTTATAAATCACAGAACCATGCAACAGCCTACCATAGCAACATCTTAATACAAATGATCTTAAACCTTGTTACCATGCACAAGGCGACAACATCGATTCTTTACTAAACTGTTACAGGGCTTTCTTTGAAAACAATGGTTCTAACCTCTGGATCCTTCCATAAATTAATACACCAAAAGGGCAAAACTAAAATGATGGATTTGTTTTGTTTGAAAGACTGCCAACATTTTATCAGTTTGGGAACCGACAGAAAAGATGACCAACACGATGAGTCAAATTACTTACCATGATATCCAGGACTACCAAGTTTGGTTACCTTTCTGTCGCTTATTATAAATAGATTAGATGCTCTAATTAAGTGATAGTAGATAACTGAATGATGTGTCACTCTCAGACAAATAAGGGAATATCTGCAGAAGACTATTTTTACCTGATAATTATCTTAACCGTGATAGCAGTAATTGGTAACATGATAATAATATGGTACAAAAACAAGCAAAATTGACAACCTAACACTGTGGAGCTTTATAGAGAAGATTTAGTCTTGCATACCATAAACAGTAGAGCAAATCAACAACATAAACAAACAAGAAGAATCATTGTCCTCTTGGCATTAGCATCAGCATCAGCCTTTTTTTGTGTAATAAAAGAACTTTCAACCACTTGGAATGTTGACAAATCACATCATTCATGCGATCAAAGTACACATTTAGTGCTCTTTTTCAAGATATGAAAGGTACGAAAACTAAGTGCAAACAGCACTATTTATTAATGCGTTTACTCTTCTTCTACTCTACTCTTGCTCTCTTGCTTAAGCATAAATTAATTTGTAATGTTAGCTTCATGCTTGTAGTGACAACAGCCAACAGTTATGGGAGTAGAGCGACTTCTTCAACCATAAAACTGAGTTCCTATTGCATATGATAACACAGAAAATCTCAAAATCGGCATCTGCATCAGACTTCCAGACTTATTTAATTGCAAGTGATAGAGATCACAATTTGATCCCATAGTGTAGACTACACACAATATCCAGCTACTGCTCCATAATACAATGTCAATAAGTGATTCCCAGTAAATTGATACTCCAACCAAGTTCAGCACATGCTACCCACTCATCTCCAATGACCCATTTGCCTAATTTCCAAAAATCTAGTCAATTGTATCAATCCACAAGTGGTGTACGGGAATTTATAAACCATGAGGGAACACATAAGAAGGCTAGAACCCCACCAAACCAATGTGGTTGACAGAAGCAAAGGAAATATAGATAGATCATAGATTAGCATTGAACTTCTCAGATCAGACTCGAAAAGGAGTGTTAACTTGAAGATGGACAGGTATAATATTGGAAAATATAGATCAGGTTCCCCCCATCCACAGTTATGATACTAACTCCTAAAGAGAAGCATAAGACAGATTGCTATCTTTATGGGGTTACAGAAAACTGTTACTATAGGTAATTAAAATCCTTTTTACACTGATAGGGAGAATGGCATTTGCCACATAAACAGAACTGAAATAAATTATGAAGCATTACCTCAAGAAATGCTTTCGCAATCCACAACAACGTCAATATGAGCACCCCATTTACAGAAAACCCCACCTACACCGAACAAACACAAAATTTGTTTTTTCAATCCGATTGAAGAAACCCGAAAGGAAAAAGAAATTAACATCCTTTCGGCGATAAAACTACAATAAAGATGAAGTTTACCAGCTTTGTGGAGATGGAAGCGGGAAGAACAGATCGCACGGCCTTTCTGGCTCGTTTAGATATCTTCCTGAACATGTTTTGGACAAATCTAACCAGCAGATCCAAGCTCCTATCTTCCTCTTCTTCTTCTCCATCCTCATCCTCGTCATCCTCGTCATCAACGAAGTGGGAGTTGATCGAACGGCTCCAATTGCGAGGATCATCAACAAAGTCGTTACCTTCAGATGGAAAACCAGATGCCCTTCTTGAAGCTTGAAGAGGAAAGCGATTAAGAGGTGGTTTAAGAGAGTGCAAATTGGCATCCAGTTCAGAACATGAAACAAAATCCCGAAGCGTTATATTGCTGTGATGGAGGCGGCGGCGGGGTTGACAGAAGGAAGAGAAAGAGGGAGGAGAGAGAGTGACACTAAAAAACATGACAGCCACTGTTTTGCAAGTGTTACCTGCCAATAACTGATAAAGTTTCGGACTTTCAGGTGATGTAGATGTAATTGCAAGGTATTCCACAAAAAGGGTGACTGGCCGGGGATTTGGTCAAGGCGGCGAATTGGAAGATGGGAAGAACTCACAGGTGGATAGTTAAGCAGTCATACAACTGCTTCTGCTGTTTAATGTTTGTAACGAAGCAGTTGTGGTCACTAGTGTCACTGTGTCAGGTTGAAGATCGACAGAGGATCGTCGTTTTCTTAGGCGAAAAGCATACTTTTAGTACTCGAATTTATTGACGTTTTCTAAAAGTATTATCCCTTTCATTTTAGTTCCGAACATTGTCAATTATTTCAGGTAAGAAATTTTGTTAACATCTTCCATGTTCTAACAGAAATTTTCATGGGAATTAAGATTTTTCCAAGTTAAATTAAACAAATGCCTGCCAATAGTTCAATTTTTGCATAACCAGCCACCAAGCACTGCTCTCAGCAGAATTTGTGCAAAATGGAAGAAAGAGAACTTTAGCTACTACAACAATCGCTAATCTTTTGAAGTAGCTCAGATATTTCACTCGCTGTGAACGTGGTTCATCGGGTAGGCAATCTCAGAAGAAACAGACACCAAACCGATTTGAACATTTCCCATAATGTTCAACAATTACAGCAGACCAGTTTGTAAAACTCTTTAACCAACCATGCCTCATTCATTCTCCAATTAAAGCAGGAAACAGCATAACATGGACATCATAATCACTAGAATTTTTCTATCCATCTTATACTAAATGATTCACAGTATAATATGACTTCTTACAACTACCTGAACATATTTTCTGAAAACTAGTATTGTCTGAATACAAGGAGCGTAGAAGCTAAAATATTTTCCAGGTGACACTTACTGATAATCGTCGAACTTGATGAACAACACATAAAAGGGCAAAAGGCTTTATTGTACTATGGGAAATATATGACAAAAGGACATATAAACTTGGTAGACTCGAAACCCAGAAACATTTAAAGTATTCTCAAACTGGTATTTCGCCCTAGCTGGAAATCTATCGATCACATGCCAACAGTTAGCATGGCTATATAGTCTATAACAAAGTTCTTACAAAAGGTTTCACCTTCAGCGTCCAAGCATGAATAACATAGACTTGTAGACCCGATTAGGAGTTGAATCCACCCAAGTTACAATTGAGTGAAAAATTCCGGCGAGGTAGTGTCCGGGGAAATACTTGACCAGGCTGTCCAAAAGGAGATGGAAAACTAGCCCCTGGGAAGAGATCATAATCTCCGCCGATCATAGGACCAGGAATACCTAGTGGATAAGGGTCTCTTATGATCGGGAAGTGATAGGGCCTATAAACTGGACGAAACATTTGCCCTGCATTGATATCCCTCTTCCTCTTCTTCTTGCTCTCCCAACATGAAGCATACCTTTCTTTCCAATCAATCATTCCCTGTGCTCCATTCCCAATACCAAACTCTTCTGCAACTTTCTTCTTCCATAAATCATTATTCGAGGACAAGTACCTCATCTCTGAACAAACACATCCCATCCTAGAAATGTCAATACCAGGAAGTGAATCCAGTATCTTGAGCTTCAGCTCAGTTGGAAGGCGAATCAAACATGCTGGCAGATCCAAACCAGCCTTCTCGCAAAGGTCTATCAACAATGGCAAAGCAAGCCCATCCTTCACAATTTTCCAGAACTCAAAAACTTCACTTTCAGGGTATGTTTTGGACAATACATCACCGTGGCTCACCCTATCTTTCTTATCACAATTTGCCCAAACCAAGTCTATGGTTGGTGCAAACCTGTACTCATTTAAGCAGACCCTATGCAACCCTGAGCTACCATTCGACAAAGATCCGTAGACATTGAGAAACTGTCCCAACTTCTGAAACTTCAAAACAACTGACTCAGAAAAATTGTTACCACCTAAAAGTTTAGGGAGTGTATACCAAAGTGTCAACGTAGAAGCCCTAGATGGCCATTCCTCTGGCAGGTGAAACCCCTCAACTTGCGCACCAGACACTGGATCAAACGCAGCGAAACCAGATTCCAAAAACACAGCATGAATTGCAATAACCAAGAGCTTGTGGTCACCGCCATAATTACCTAATTCTTCTCTCAACACCCTCCTCAAGAAATATGGCTCATAGAATCTAAAACCAGACCCAGCATCAATATCCATACTCTCTACATCATCCAATCCTAGGGTTTCCGGGGTTTCTTCAATCTGTGTATTAGAAACCGTATCAGTAATTCCCGAGCCTTTACCTCCGACACATGAATGCCGAATTGGGATTTCGTGTTTTTGAACCATATTTCCACCTAAAGAATCAGACTTTTGAAAACCCACGGATTGATCTGAAATGAGTTCTCGGCAATTACCTTCTTGTGCTTGTGCTTGACCAAACGAATTAGAACTCGAACTCACCCCTTCAAGAGAGGAAGAAGAAACACCATCAGCGGTAACAGAGAAGTAGATAAGGTCACCGGAGGTGATACCAAGAGACTTCAACGATTCTTCAGGAGATGAAGCAATGAGTTCGTCCTTTCTATTGAGAGAGAAGCGAAGCGATGTTGATAAAGGAAGTGGAGAAGACGAAGCCGACGAGATTGATAGAGCTAGGGTTTCGCCAAGTTGTCGAAGAGTGGCCGTATTCGGTACCTCTATTTTGTGAGTTTCTTTGGTCTCGAGAGATCTCAGTCTCAGCTTCATGGTAATGTGATTTCGCAAAGAACAGAAAGGCGTGGGATGTGATATATTATGAGTAGATTTGTTTTTTTTTAATATAT
>JANZLD010000236.1:71437903-71452811 GCA_026413575.1 Erythroxylum carthagenense
AGAAATTACGTGCACGGTGTATTTATCACAACCTAACCCGTGTACATACACAAACAGTAAATACACCCAAATAAATTAAACACAACACTACAAATATACCCGAAAAATAATATTGAATACTATAAATGCTGAATAAATAAAAAAGATAAGGAAAGAACACACCCGAAAATTGATAACGGAGTTCGGCCAATTTTGCCTACTTCTCTGAGTACCACTTAGGCAGCCTGCTCTTATTAAGAAGAGAATACTAAATTTGATATGTATACAAATTTTGAATATTTATCAAATTTTTTGGGATGGATTGGATTAGGAGGGGGAGGAGTTATTTTATAACTTGACAAACTTCTCCCATCTTCATTTCGTCCCAATATGGGATAGAAATTTTCCACCAAAGTCAAAAAAAATACCAAATTCATCAAAGTAAAAAAAAAATACAACAGTTTAGGCCTAACATGATAAGCTCGAACATACCTCAGGCTGGAAGAAAACTTTTGTACCAAGCTCAGGCATACAAGGGTTGGCCCTAATTACCCAGTTGCTATCGCTGATTTAGCACCCTCTCTAACCATCCTTATCTTTGATGAGTATGGTTTAAGCTTCTAAACTATATTTGTGCAACCCTCTTCTATTTTGCATCTTTTGTATATATTACCATAATGGGATCAAAAGACAATTGTAGTGGAACCTTCCTGAAGAATTGAAACTTTCCTCCTTTCTTAAGTTATGAAATAACATATTATTTTCTTCTTTTGATTATTTTTTAGCATATCTTGTCTATGTTATTGTTGTAAACATAATTAATTCAAGGAGGCATGCGAAGGAGTATAAAAAGCAACTACTATACAATTATGGTTGGAAACCCTAAGATATTTTTAGACTTCAGCTTCTTTTCCTACGACACTAACTATTGCAAATATCCTACAACAGCCCATCAGATGCCATCAAAAAACATCTTTGTTGGCATATTCTTATTGCTAACTACCAACTACAATTAGATTCTAAGTGTTCGAACATAGCTATTGTGTCCTCTTTTACCACAATCAACGTATACTGATAAATCTTAGTTTATCCTCTACAATTAATTAGTTGGTTATAATTTTTATGGTATAATTATTAAAGGCATTCTTTATCTTGTACATGTTTATTATTAACTGAAATATAAGATGAAGTCCATATGATAAATATATATTGTAAATAAAATTATGATAAGAGCATAATTATGATATTTATGTTGTATTAAGTATTATTAATTCCTAAATTAATCCTAATTATTGTTCTATTGAGATAAAGCATTAATAGAGTGAAAATACTAGTACACATAATGTTTTTTTTATATAAAAGAAGTAATTAATCTCATAGACTAAAGTATAAAGATATTTAAACAAATGTGTGGTGCTTGATATAGAAGAAGCTCACTAAACTGACACAAATATGAAAATTCTATTTAGAACATTACTTATAGATATCTATGAAAATTCTAATTATGGTGATTGTATAAATGATTATTTGACTTGAGGTCTTCGTAGTATCTCATATAAGGATTGTTGTATTTTGATACTACTTAGACTTATGTAAATCAATGATACCTCATTTGGTAGTTACTGGATATAACATACACTATATAGTGGTAATTAAGTGATTAATATATGATTCACTACCTTAAAGTGATTAGGGAAAATATTTTTTTATTCTCAACTAATATTGCTTCAGAAAATTCTTGACTAAAGTGAAATAATACTTACAGAATAATTTTTAAATGTCATTAAAAGAATTAATTACTAAAGATAACATATTGAAATGATTGAACTTAAATAAAGTAGATGTTAATTATATACTTTATGTCAAATCAAAATATTGTATGATAAAAAATTAAATTATACAAAAACATTTGCACGAAAAAATTAATTAAAACCACTTTTACATTCCTAATATTTGAGTGATCAAGATGTGTTATTAGACACTAATATTGACTTATGGATATAAATTATTTAATTAGAGAATTGAAGATAAATTAAATGAGTTTAATTTATTTAGTTTAAAATATAATTTATGATTATAATTTGTATCTATTGCCAATAATTTTAGAAATCTAATTAGCCACGCACAAAGAATGAGTAAAGATAGAAAAGATAATTTATTCAAGTTAGACTTAATTATATTTTAAGGAACTTTTGTAGGTTAAATAGGAACTATTATAAGATATTGGTTCTTATTTGCGCTTAATTGATATTTAATTAAAATTAATTATAATTAGAATTATAATTCAATTAAATTACCAAAAATTACAAACCCTGTTATAAATAGCCATTAGTTTTAAAGGAGTTGTCACTTCTTACTTATCCTTCTTTACATTATTTGTAGAGTTTTCTTTACCAATTCATGTAGATATCATTAGAGGTTAGATGCTCATGTGACTATAATAATAGTGATGAAACTATTTTAGAAATTAATTTGAGGGAGTTATAGAAAAAGGATAAGCTTCACGACAAGATACAAATTTATAATTCACGCTTCATTGTATTTAAAGGTTTTTAAGGAGGATGAAGAAACATAGAGTTACGCTATTTTAATGTTACAATAAGGTTCGGGTATAAGATTACGTATAAATTAAACTAAAAATAATTTATTATAATATTAGAATAAGGTTGTTTGGTTGTTGAGTTATTGTAATCTAAGGTTTAGAGATTTCTATCTAACATTGAAGCCTTACGAGTGAAATGAATTCACACCTATTTCTTAAAGGAAAAAGCTTTTGGGAAGTGGAAATCAAATCTACAACCTCTTAGGTTATGGTTCAGCTGCCAAAATTGGGAAAATGTCTTACTCTAATACCCATTCTAGAGTAGGGGATGAGGAAACAACTTCTTTGTAGTTTGATAATTGGAATACTCATGAGCCACTCTTTAATAACAACCTAGTGCACTCCTTAATCCACCTATATTCTAATTCCTACAAGGTGAGCTTGATTGTCGCAATAGTGAATGGAGTAATGAGTTCTTGGAGCACTTTCGTAATTTGACCTGTACTTATCAACCTAACTTAGCTTTAGATGAAACTTTTGTATGGTTGAGGCACTTTACTGTGAAGTTTTGCCTTAAATCTTGCAAGGAAACTCTTATACCACAGTTGCACAAACACCCTTAGACTGATACTAACTAGGAAAAGAAGTTACTTCCCAAAATTTCTACTTTCCTTTGGCTCATTTCTATGCAAAAGCTCCTAACCATTGCTTGATTTCTTTACTTCTATTTTGTTTCAAGTGACACTAGTATTGATTAGTATAACTGATACTATTTTTTATTGAATAAAATTTCTTGGGCATATGTTAGATTTGAGAAGAGTTCTCAAAGCTAGAAAGAAAAGTTATATATCTATTATGTAATGTTGTTATTAAAACAACTACTTGGATGGCATAAAACAGTAAAGTGTAAAGATCATTGCCCCACAATTTCCCACATTCTATGGATTACCTTTAAACTTAATCTTCTTACCTTTAATAGGTTTGGAAAATACATGTACAATCCAAACAGGTGCACTAACAAAAGCTTAGAATCCCACAACGATCTCTGTTACAATGGACATACTCTAACAAAGCTTGGAGAAAGATTACTATAACCTCATGTTAAGTGACAAATCCTCTGGCCAAATGATTTGATATTATGCAATGGAGTCAAAATGATAGCAAATATGTCAGAAGGGGACAAATGGTTGATATAGATTGCGCTATCCTATCTTGTCAATGGTATATGGAATAAAAGAAACAACAGAATCCACCTAAGCACAAACCTCAAAGTAGAAGAGTTCATCAAGATCACATGGGACAAAATCAAATTACATCTCAACATATACAATCACAAGCACAAAATCAGCCCTAAACTCAAAACCTTTTGGGAAATCATCTAGTTAAATGAGAATAGAGACAAATAACTATTTACATCTTGTTCCCTTTTGGATGTGTTTCATTAAACTTTCAATGTAATTGCTTTTAGCATTGTAGTGTACTTATGTGTAATATTTTGTTCAATGAAGTTATTCATTTTCTTAAAAAAAATTTCTAATTAGATTACAAATAAAATTTTAGATGGATTAGAACGTGTTATTTATTAAAAATTTGAAAAAGGATTTTCCCTATATTATCATAAGTAAAAAATAATTTATTGAAAATTGTTTCAATTAAATTTTGTTAAAGAAGTCAAGATAATTGAAAATAGTTTCCGTTTGGATTTGCAAATTGTTTTAAAATTAAATCAAAATTTTATTTGGAATATGATTTCAATTTATTTAGGAATCAATGAGTTTAATCTAATTTAAAATTTCCAAAGATTTAGAAATATTATTTTAAATTATGAAGATTAATAACTATAATTAAATAAAGCTTGATATTTTATGCATATAATTTGACTATGAGAACGTAAGTTGCAAACTTTACACACTCTCTCTCTCTCACTCACACACACACACACATATTGAAGTTAAATCTCTAATTAAAATATTAAGTACATGTTAAGAACATGATTTTTTGCCTCCATTACTTAAGCATAAAATCAGAGTTCCATTTATTGTAAGACTTGTTGAATGACTGAAGGTCCCTTTAATACGAATATGTTTTATCTTAAATTAGTGGATCCTACTTACCTAAATTTGTATGATTTGGAAGAGTGACTTATGAGTGTATGATTTTATAGGCAACAAGGTTGGGAATAACATGTAAGACATATTTTGGTAAGAGTTATCACTTAACGGATCTAGGAGTCATATAAGATGATATAGATCATATATATTTCTAGTTTATTCTTTCAAGTATATGATATTAAATTCATATTCAAAATTACTATAATGTTCAAGGCATGATAAGAAATAGATTATTGAGTAAAAGTATATGATCTAAATTTATACAATTAGTTTTATATGTGTTGGATTAAAGGAAACTTATGCTTAACAAAAGTGACAAGAATATAAAGTTAGATAATCGAGACTACCCTTTTATGCTATGTTAGTTAAATCAACATAATAAGAATTATAAAGTTATATACAGGGGTATATGTATCCTTTTAATTATGAATTGTATGCAAGTTATGTGTAACACCCCACTCCTGCAAAATACGTGCCTGACATCTTAGATGATATCTGAATCCGTGCTCCGCGAGGGTGGCATGCTAGAGCACTCAATCATTCAAAAATCGGCATAATTTTTTTTTGAAACAGCAACAACCATATGCGGAAATAATAACCAATTCGGGCTCACTTTCATTCATAAACATTTTCAATCAACACAATACAATCAATAGAATTTCAATAGCCAATTGGGGCCCATTTCAAATATAAAGCACTTTAGCCATAATGTCTTTACATACCACCATAAAAACCTTTGTATACACATTACACAAAAATTTTGGAATACATTATTTTACAGAAATTGTGGAATACAAATTTATACAAAAATAGGAAAATACTAATGAAGATGCAAACTGATCCCGACCTTTATCCCTTACTTGTGTGCTGTAAGGATACTCCCGTTTACCTAACGGGGTATTTTTTCTGATCCTGAAAAATATTTGCAAATTTTGGATGAGTTTTGCGAACTCAATGAGTGACTATCATCGATGTCTCACCCAGTTACATGACACATAAATCACATTCACAACATTTCACATTTCACAATCAATACAATTTAATCATTTATATTATGCATATGCAGTATGCATGAGATCCACTTTCTATTTATTACTTTATTGTGACCTAGCGCCTAAACTATCCCTTATCCATTGGATACCGACCTCATTAAACATTGAGCCTAAGGCTCTGAATCACTTTCTGAGCTCGAGGCTCTTTTCACACTTTGAGTTTTAAGCTCTGAATCACTGTCTGAGCTTGAGGCTCTTTTCACACTTTGAGCTTTAAGCTCTGAATCACTTTTTGAGCTCGAGACTCTTTTCACACTATGAGCTTTAAGCTCTGATTGATGGCTACTCTGGTCACAACTCCATTATGTTTCATGCATTCATGAAATAGAATGCCTCAATCACATTTGCATATTCTCATTCACTCACATTCACATATCATCGAACCGTAGTCCGACATTCAACAACCAAGTCATTTATCACGTATTTAATCCAATTCACATACAAGGAGCATTTCAATATTTTATTCATATATCACATTCATCGGACCTTCTGTCCGGAAATCAACACAATCAATCACATTCATAACATCATCCAATAGTTAATTAATATAAAATTTAAACAAAACAAACAATGAAGTGAGACCATCTCGGTCTACTCACAGTATGCTCCAGATTAGCATTTGCTTCTAAATTTTAGAAATGCTTGAATGTGGATACTTAACCTGCACAACCCATTTATGCAAGACACACATTACACACTCATTAATAATGACACAATTATAAACATTTATTCATGCACAACTGTGTTAAGGACTATACACAATACATGCTCAATGACAATCCCGGGTACTTAACCAACTTCATAACTTAATCACTCATCATTTCTTTGAATCATACACTCAATCCTTTGGTAATTTGATGTCAATAACTTATCCACTAATTTTTCAATACATACCCGTATGTGACTAGTGAAGAGGAAAAAAGAAAAAAAAATACAATCAACTTTCTGCTTAAATCTTAATATTTCTGCTTCATTCCTATTTCATTTCAGCTAACAAATCACAACCAAATCGAAAATCTATTGTTAAGTCATCAATTTGCACTTATTTTATACTTAATTATCTTTAATGTGTTGAAATTATTATTCAAAATTAATGGAATTATCTTATAATTGTTTGTAGATAATTTTCAACACCTTAGAGATGAAATTGAGTAAGAAAGATGCAAAACAATGAAAAAAAATCTGAAATTCCTAATTTGACAGCAATTCTGTGACTAGGCGTGGGCATACCTAAGGATGGAATAAATCTATAGATCACTTTTCAAAAGTCAAAAATCGAGATTCTCACAATCTTTGAAGATTATATTGCCATCTTTCAAGGGGATTGACTACCTAAAATTGGGGGATACATTATCGAAAGAGAATCAAGGAAAGATAAGGGGACAAACAAGCATAAAAGAGAGAGGATGGTGGTTCAAGCAAGTTAAGTCTAGGTTTAGGATAGGTTTTCGTTTCTACTGTTTTCTTTTTAGTCTTTTTACGTTTCTGTACTTTCTCTGTTAGTATTTTCGTGTTTTTCAGTAAAGAACCAGGGATGGAGACTTTACGCATTGTTATTTCTTTTGTTTTCAATTCTATTATGAGTAGTTAAATCTTTTGTCCTGGTTGAGGGGATCCATGTTATCTGGTATTATGGTGAGATGATTTGAATAGAGTTTATGTTGTTAATAAACATTAGATATCTTCAGATCTATTCTTCTAATTGAATCCGTTGGTTTTTAGGTGCGCAACTAGGGATTAATGTGTTTAACTGCTAGATTAACGAAATATGACGTTCAGTTTCGCTAATTGCAAGTAGAAATTAGGATTGTCTTCTCTACGTTAGAGTCGGAAAATTCTAAGGAGATATTTGCTTGATTGATTGCATGTCGTACATGTATTTCACTTGCTCATTAGTTCTTGGTTCGTAAAGCTATTATTCAATTAAACCTATGATCGTATCTAGGTTGTTGTTTAATCAGAATGCTAGGATACATGTTTCTAGTCATTACTCTTTAGAGAAAAATTCCCCAATGAATGTTGTTAATGATTGCAATTTTATATCGAGGATCCATTTTAGCGCGATAACATCGGTAACCCGAAACCAAGGTATTTTTCTCATTAATTTTTTAGATTAAATTATTGCTTTTGATTTGTAATTTTTCTTATAATTTTTCTTATATTGCCGTGATTCAAAACCCCCCTTTTTCGTTACTTTGTTTTAGTTTTAATCTTGCTAATCTTTACCGTTAAAAAATCCTCGTGGGAACGATATCCACTTACCACTACTACATTAATTTGTGTTAACGTAAGTGATTTCTTTTATATTTGGTTGCAGGGGACAGCTCCATCACATACACATTTTCATTGATCTTTCAACTCCAAAAACTAGTTTAATACTATCCTATAATATTTTAGTCATCAAATCCAAAGAAAATCACCATGCACGGCACACTAAATCTCCTCACTCATTTTCCAAAAAATAAGAATATCATTGTTCTTAACCATTTAGCAGTGAACTAACGATGCACGCTTCATTTCATACAAAAATACATAATCATAATAAGCTTACTTGTTTGAAGCTCCAATATCTGCAAAATTACGTAACCCTAATCCCTTATGCAACCATGTACATCAACTTGAAAGTTGACAGATGGTTCGGTTTTTCTTAGGGTAGAAGAAAGAAATAACAACGTATGAGTGGTAATGGATAAGAAAAACCTAGATATCATTATGGTGTATATTTTATGAGAGACTCTGTGTTTAAGAAAAACTAGGGAAAAAAGCTTCAAGAAGGATAAAGACAATGACGATAGCTTGTATTTCAAGGTTATTAAAACTTAACTTTAATGCTTAGGCACCTGTCCATTTCTTAACCACTTATCCACTTCCCTTTATTAAAACTCACTTAAGTATGATTTATACTTAAGTTTTTGACTTAGTAAAACTACTGTAATCGCAAGTCATAACCCCTTACTCACTTTCAGATTTTTCCCATAAAACATCATTTCGGTTTAACTTTACATGTTCTTTTTGACCCTAATATTGAAGTCATTTTGTAATACTTTCTTCTAGAAACATGTTCCCCTATGTCTTATGTTTCCACTGATACCAAAACCATCCAATTTGGTTCAGTGATTTGAAAGATATGTTTCAATCAATTTCAGACTGCTCTTGCCCAAAACAGTATACTAAGCTCAACTTCCGTCCAGAAATTGAATATCTTAGAGGCTGAATTAGAATTTGACCTCTCATATAATTTGTAAACCTATGTCTCTAGTTTACTCTACATCAGAAATCATCTCAATTGGAACCCTACATATCCAGATATATTCAAAATATCGAAACATGTTCAGTAAAATAACATCAGTTCATACTATTCCAACAGATTCCTTTACTTTTCTTTAATCAAAACCTTTTTCCAATCAATTTGGAATGCTGCCAATTTTTGTTGGAGAGGTAGCACAATGTGTGAGGAATCTATTGTCTCAAAGATCACTTCATTTAGAGGTCGGATAATAAAGATTGGGCTGAAGGAATCAAACAAGGTTCCATCCTCCATCATATTGAACCTATTCGGGACAAATGACATAACTTGTTCTAGAGATATTAGATCAAGGTAATTATTAGAGGGTTTGAAAGAGGACTTCAAGATATACAACTTTTATGAAGACCCTAAAGACAAATTTGATCATCTATAGGGTCAAAAAATGGGACCAGACGATAGAATCAGATAAATAGTGCACTAGACGATATGACATCATCAGATGATATGACCTCACTAGACAAAGCGTCCTCACCAGACGATATGTCATCACTAGATGATACGTTTTCACCAGACAAAGCGTCCTCACCAGATGATACGCCCTCGTTAGACGAAGCGCCCTCACCAGACGATACGTCATCACCAGAAGAAACACCCTCACTAGACGAAGTACCTTCACCAGATGATATGTCCTCACTAGACGAAGCGTCCTCACTAGACAATATGTCATCACCAGATGATACTTTCTATGCTCCTAAGTATCTTCACTTATAAGGACCATAACTTTTGACTCCGATATCTAAAAATTGCAAACTTTTTATTAATGGAAAGCTAAAAGAAAGATCTACAACTTCCATGAAGACAATTTTGTCAAAATACATCTAGATCAGTATAGTTTATTCATAGAAGTTTTAGATCAAATTTAACTCCCTTAACTATTCATTCCCAGCAACTTCTCAGATGACTTCTATTCACTATAATCCAACACTTCAATTTTTATTTCTAATCCTTCTACTTCATTTCATTTAGCTCATTCACTATAACCACAATTCTCAACATATCCCATTACAATTCAATATACCTGGAATGTCAATGAGTGCAAAAATTCAAATTCACAAGCATGTATGCTGAGCATGAAATGCAAATTTTTTTCTAACTCTCACATTGCTATTTTCTCCATTATTGAAATCTAAATTTTAACCCTTAATATGGGGATGGGATGTTACATTATGAAACTTGTTAAGTTGAATAATAATCAAATCTACCTTTGATGCAAAGATGATGATGGTATTAAATTGTTAAATTAATACAAGTGATGTATTGGATGGAACATTCATAAAAGGATAATTCCTATATTTCATTAGAAGTAATAATGACTTTATGTGATATAGTCATATATTATTAGATGAAATATTTATTTAAAATTTTGGAAAGTTCAAAATGTTTAAATCTAAATGAAAGTTAAGCATTAAGAATACTGAAGCACTTCGATGAGATCGATATGGTGGATTTTGAAATTCTTGGTTGTCTATAAGAAATGAGATTCTTCATTGAATATCTCAATATCTCCAAAAATAAATTTCATAAGAGTATGGATTTATGAAAGAAGGAATATAAAATATGAGATATTGTATGATGAAATTTTTTTTTCCTATGGCTACTACAACTTACCTTTAGTAGTTCTAATTAAATTAATTAGCAAGATTTCATATTATATATAGACCACTATACTTTGAAAGAGTCAAAGTTAATGATTTAAGGGCGTGATGCTTAGTTGAAGCATATATTATCCACTAAGTTTATAACTAAATTAGATAATAAAAGGTATTGAAATATCTAAAATGTTGGATATAATCTTACTAACCCATGACATATTGTTTATTTCAATGTATACTTATAGGAAAATTTAAGATAAGTAATAGGAGTAAGATGAAGTCTAAAAGGTTCAGATCTTATAACAATATATCAAATTGGAGTTGGAACTAAGACCTTTATTGATACATTCGATGTATAGTTGAAACATTATAAGGAGTTGAAAGAATCACTTTCTTAATGAATTCAAAGAGTTTGCTTTATATATGATTGTGAATTTATCAAGTCTATAATAAGGTTATTGGGAGTGTAATTGTCCTCTTCAATATGAATATGTAGGGACATATTGGTCATGTAGAGAACAATAATTCATATGTTCAATAGTTGAAAATATAATTTTCTAAGAACAACTCTTGTTGAATATGAAAAGATAACTAAATATTTTGAATTAGATCTATAAAGATAGATTAGAAGTTTTTTTAACCTATTATACTCCAAGTATATAGATAATGTACTAAAGTTGTTTAGTATTTGAGATATCTGATAGTTGTGAATAAATATATTCATTATTTGATATATAAGTTGATATTTGAGTTTAAGGTTATATCAATATTAAATTAGAAAGTACATCCTGATTAATGTATATTTTTACTTAGAAAAAAATTATTTTTAGATTATAAAGATTCCAATGTAGTAATAACTATTAGTTAAGTCATAATACATTTTTCATTTACTGGAAATGATTATTTAGAATTTAATGAACTTGATATAATTCCTTGCACTGTTTAAGACATTAATGCATTATAAAACATTAGAGCCATCAGGAATGCGAAAGGAGTTAAGGTCTCATCAAAGATCTAAGTATGTATTTAAGCAAATTTTCTTAATTATAACAATAATCAAGATGAAAGTTGTAAGATTTAAGCAATTGTTCACTATAGCGAATCTTGTAGAATTCTCTCACTAAACTACTATCCCAATAGTGGCATGATCATCATATGGTGATATGGTATGGATACTTAAATAATTGGCTTAGTACAAGTAGGGGATTATTAGTTTATGCTTTACAACCAATCAGATGGTTGCGATTTAGAGACAAAATAATTTAAAGGTAGTCTTTATCTTATACATATTTAGATGTATATGATAAATTCTATAGGTTAAATATACATTGCAAATGAAATTATTATAAGATCATAATTATGAGATTCATATTGCATTTATGCATTATTCTTAAATTGTTTCTAGTCATCATTCTATTAAGACTGGACACTAATAAAACATAAAAAGACTTGCACATTTTATGTTTTTTCTTATGAAGGAAGTAGTCAATCTTATAAACTAACATATGAAGATATTTAAATAAATATGTAGGTGATTTTTAGAGAACAAGTTCACTGAACTGGTCTCATATGAGAAATCCATTTGGAATATTATTTGTATGTCTATAAAAATTGTCATTTTGATGATTGTATTAGTGATCTTTTGACTTGAGATTTCTTTTCTTGTATGGGGATTGCTTTGTTTTGATACTACTTATGACCTATTCTAGTCAAAGATAGCTTAGTCGATAGTAATTGGATATAACATGAATTATATGAAGGTAGTTACATGATTAATATAGGATTCATCATCCTAAAGTAATTAGGAAATCTTTTTTATTGTTCTCAATTAGTATTGATTTGAGAAATCCTTGGCTAAAGTGGAATGATACTTTGAAAATAGTTTTCAAATTTCATTGATTGAATCAATTACTAATGGTGGAGAAATAACGTGAATGGACATAAAAGGGTAGACGTTAATTCTATACTTTATGTCTAATTAGAACATTGAATGATGAAATATTTAATTATATGGAAAAATTATGCATGAAAAGGTTAGTTAAACTACTTTAAAGTTCCTAAATATTTAAATGGTCATGATACATTGCTAGATCCTATTCTTGACCTATGGATATAAATTGTTTAATTATAATATTAAAGATAAATGAAAGGAGTTTAATCTACCTAATCCTAAATATGATTTGGGATTGTAATTTCTATCCATTGTCAACATATTTGGGAACCTAATAGGTCACACACAAAGAGAAAGTCAAAGAGAAAATATATTTTAATCAAGTTACATTTGATTGTAAAGTTTAAAGATCTTTATAAAAAAAGAGATATTTAATAAATAAGGCTTAGTATGAGATATTGAATCTATTGGGCATAATTGGTATTTTATTATAAATAATTTTAATTTTAATTAAATTCTAATTTCAATTGGAATGTAATTCCAATTAAATTATTATAATATCTAAAATCAATTATAAATAGACTTAAGCTCTAAAAGAGCTAGCACTCATTGCCTAATTCTCTCTGTAATAGTTACAATATTTTCTCAACATATTTTGTGGATATTGTTAGAGGCTGAATACTTGTGCATCTATAGTATTGAGATGAGCCAATTTTAGAAACGATTCAAGAGATATGATAAGAAAAAGGATCAAGCTTCGGAATAAGATATTAATTAATATTCATGCTTTATTATGATTTATATGTTAACTATTTTGTAGCATTTAAAGTGACCTTAGCTTTCAAAAAATAATGTAAAAAGTTTCATAATTATTTCTTTGCACATAAGATTGGATTATGCCCTAATATCCTAATAGTATTCACCTTTACAATTGCCACTTTATTAACAAAGATACTTATCAGTTCTATTTACACGATTTGGAGAAAGAAGAAGAGGAACAAAGAAAAAAGATGCAAAAACTGTTGCAATTGATAATCTGATGCAACAGTTTTTGTCCTTCACTTTATTGATCTATTTAGGATGAAATGAGAAAGTTAAAGCGTAAAAGTCAAACATATTATTGATGAAACTCTTACAAGCAACTCATTGGCATATGTTTTACCCCAAAGTTAAGTTAGAGAAAATGGTCTGATTTATCCATCTTCTGCTACATTGTATATCTTTGTTCAATACATTAATCATGGTTTGCTTCTTAGTTTCTCTCTCTCATTTTTAGTCAAACTTTGGGTTTTTAGGTGAAATAATTACTAGCATATTTGATTGTATCGTCAAATACTACATACCCAAAAGATTTATTTTAGGATGTTACTGAGGAGCTTGGTAAAACAGGTGATCATTGCTATGCTAGTGACTCTGCTTTAACTTTGATTGTGTGGTTGGTAATGCAGTAAAAACAATTGACAACATTAACCACAAAATGCTAAAAAAAATACTTACTACTAAAGATATTTTACAAACTTTATATTATTCTTATAATGTTTTTGTGAAATTATATTTGATTCTATGTGAACTTGGAGGTAAATAAGAAAAAGGCGAAGAATATACACATTGGTTTAATATGGTTTCACTATAAAACCTACTTCCATAGACACAAAGACCTCTAAGGTGTAGAGATATATAATTCATTAGTTTTAGCCTATAGATTTATAATATGGCACAAAATATTATATGGTGTAATATAAAATTCCTATATAATACCTAAACAAGTCTATTTTAGGATATATATGATATATGGGATATATTATATGATAATTACTAACTTTTCACGATCTTTACATTTGTTATAATGGGCTTTTGATACGCACAATGCATTTTTATGAAACAAAAATAATAAGAAGATTAATTTGATTTGAAAGTAATTATAGTGGTTATCTTTCTTAGGCATTACTCAATTTAATTAGAAAGTCTATTATTTTTAAGTTTATTTTTAGTAAGAGAGTAAATTCACTACAACAAAAAGGTACATTTGGCGTCGTCTAGTAGACGTCGCATAAAACCTTCTACGACGTCTATTAAAACGTCACAATAGACATCGTAGATTGTGGGGTAGGTAATAGGTTTCTGCGACGTCTGATGCAAGATGTCGTAGAATGGTTATATATTCTGCGACCTTCATAGAGACGTCAGGAAAGAGCGGTGTATTTTGCGACGTTTGGAGAGAACGTCAATGATCGTTGTGGTTTTAACGACGTTTAAAGAACATCGAAAAAGAAGGAATATTCTGCGACGTCTGAATTAAGAGACGTCGCGGATTGTAATTTTTTTATAAAATATAAATTTCCTGAAAATTAATTTAATTATAATAATTATGTTAATAATGTTTTAATATAAATTAGAATTTCTTGATTTGTATTTATTGATCTGAATATTGGAA
>JANZLD010000236.1:71475423-71490741 GCA_026413575.1 Erythroxylum carthagenense
CCCCAACTTTCACTATTTCTTTCATGCTTATCAACTTCCATTTCAATCAATTTATTTACTTTAACTATCATAATCCAAACAAATCTACTACAATTCAAGTTTCAAGCACAACAATCACATTTTTTTTACTCACAACAAACACATATTTCACATTTTTCACAAAAAAATTACAATTATAGACACATATGCTGGGAAATGTCATGAATGCATGTACAATCATGCGCATGTGCCAAAATTACCGTTCATCTACATATATAGAGGCCATATTATGCATGAACATGTCGAGATAATTATACTCGCTCAAAACCCATCCCAAATTACTATTTTACCCCTCCCAGCGGTGATGGGATGTTACATTTTTCCTTCTTCCATACCATATTCCATGATTGATAATATGTTTCACATATCTCAACACTCTCCTAGCATACAATGCATGATATCTCAATGGATTATGATTGAAACTAGCTAAAATGTTCACAGCACAAGCAATGCCTAGCCTTGATGCACTTAAATACATTAAGGAACCAATCATGCTTCTATAATAGGTTTCATCAAATTGGTCACCTGATTTTGTGGCTTCCAACTTCAGCTGATGCTTGATAGGTTTTTTCATGCCACTGCTATCGTTTAAGCCAAATTTTTCATTCAACTCTTCAACATACTTCCTTTGATGAATAAAAATGCCATCCTCTCTTTACTGAATCTCCAGTCCAAAGAAGTACCTCATCTCCCCCAAATCAGTCATTTGAAATTCTGTTTTCATTGAATCCTTGAATTCCTCCATAAGCTTATCTTCAGTATCTGTTAGCAACAAATCATCAACATACAATGAACAAATTAATTTCCCTTTAGCATATGTTTTAACATATAGTGTAACTTCACTCTTGCTTCTCTTAAATCCATTTTACATCAAGTAGCTATTAATTCTCAAATACTACGCTCTTGGAGCTTGTTTCAAGCCATACAATGCTTTGACTAACTTGTAAATCTTCTGCTCCTCTCCCTCTTTCACATATCCTTCGGATTGCTTCAAATAAACTTCCTCATCCAACATCCCATTGAGAAATGCACTCTTCACATCTATTTGATGCACTTTTCACCCATTGTTGGCTCCTAAGGCTAATAACAATCTCACAGTGTCCAACCTTGCTACTGGAGCATAAGTTTCTATATAATCTATCCCATATTCTTGCTTATATCCCCTCACAACAAGTCTTTCTTTGTATTTATTGATTGAACCATCCGGATTCAACTTCTCCTTGTAAATCCACTTCAAGTCTACAACCTTGGTTTCTAGACTTGGTAAATCCGCCAATAGCCATGTTCCATTCTCTTCAATTGCCTTTATTTCTTCATCCATAGAGCTCTGCCACACTCCTTGCTTGATGGCTTGCTTGTATGACTTTGGTTCTGAACCTGCAAGCAAGACACATTCAACAATTGTCAAGGCATCATCTATCTCTCCTTCATCTGCAACATTGTACCTGAAATAAAAAATGGGGTTAATTTCACTATAAATGAAGGCCAAGTCTCTTGTCTTGTGGGCACTATCTGAGCTTGAAGTGTCCACTTGCGAGTCTAAATTTGATTCACCATTTCTAGAACTTGATGAAGACTCCTCCTGAATTTCATCACTTCTAGAATCATTGGAACCTTGAGGATCTAATTGAATTATCTCCTCCTGTGATCCATCACCACTTGAACTGTTATAACTATCATCATCCTCTCCTATTGTCCCATCAGCATTCACAGCATTCAGTGGAAATTCAATCTCCACTCTTCCAGAATTTCTACCAACTTGTTCCTCCCATTCCCATCCTTCATTCTCATCAAATCTCACATCTCTGGATACTAGATTTTTTTTTTCTGTTTTTGGATTATAGATTCTATATCCTTTGGACTCTCCACTATATCCCATCATGACTCCTTTGATTGCTTTTTCATCCGACTTAGTTCTTTTAGCTTCAGGAATATGCATATATGCTATGCATCCAAATACTCTCAAATGTTGCACCTTTGGTTTCAGTCCAAAGTAGACTTCAAATGGAGTTTTTCTTTCCAATGATCTAGTCTTCAATCTATTTTGCAAATACACTGCTGTAAAGCATGCTTCAGGCCAGAACTTCCTTGGTACTTTCATCCCAAACATCATCAATCTAGCCATCTCCACTATCCTCCTATTTTTCCTCTCTGATACTCCATTCTACTGTGGTGAGTAAGCAACAGAAAATTGATGAAATATCCCTTCCTTTTCAAAGTGTTTCTTCATCTCATTTGAAACATATTCTCCTCCCCTATCACTTCTCAAACATGTCACCTTATTTCCACTTTGACTTTCAGCTACAGCCCTCCATACTTTCAACATCCCAAACACTTGATCTTTGCTTTTCATAAAGTAAATCCATGAGTATCTTGATGCATCATCAATAAACTCTATATAATAACTACTCCCTCCAGCTGATAGTGTATCCATTGGTCTACAAACATAAGTGTGTGCCAATTGTAACCTTTCTATTTCTCTCCAATCACTTGTTGGGAAGGGTAAGACATGACTCTTTCCTTTGGCACAAGGTTCACACACACTCTTCAACTTGGAGCTCAATTGAGGTAATCCTAAAACCAACTCCTTCTTCTGCATTTCTATTATATAATCAAGGCTTGCATGTCCATACCTCCTATGCCACAATTGAGTTAGTTCATTCATTGGTATTACAGCAAATGCTCCTTCGACTTCTGCCATCTTCAATTTGAAAACTATATTCACTATAGGAATTTTATGTATCAGCTCACCCTCTACATAAAAAATTCTACACATTCCTTCTTCAAAATACACTTTATACTTCTTTTCCAAAAGTTGGCCAACACTTATCAAGTTTTGATCAAGCTCGGGAATGTAATAAACTTCTTTGAGGATAATGTTTCCAACTTTTGTTCCCAACTTCACAGCCCCTTCCCATGTAATAGGTAAGATCTCCCCATTACCTATTTTCACAATAGCATTTACTCTGTCATCTTTCTCTACGAATGCCTCCTTCTTCTTTGTCATATGGTTGGAACAACCATTATCTATCAACCACTCACATTTCTTCTAATTTTTCACATCAGATTCACAAACATTGCCTGCAGATTCCACTTCTAACTCTGGACAAACTTCTGCCACAAATACACTATCTTCGGTTATGGTTTTCCTTGATTGATTTTTAGTTTGTGAAGGTCCAGGTTGGGTGCTTGACATGTTTGGTAAGTTGTTTTGAGGGTTTGAGTGAGTTTCTGATTGAGAATATGACACAGAATTGATCATCAAGCTTGTTCCTTGAGATTGTTGGCTTGAATGGCTTGACATTGGTGTTTGTGGGGTTTGATTATGAGTCTCATATATCAACCCTGATTGAGATGAGTTTGGTTGTGTCATTTGAGGGTAATAAGCATGGGGTTGAGAGATCAAGGAGTATTGAGACAAGTGAGGTTGAAATACATGTGACTGAGGTACTGAAAAAATGGTGTTGTATAGGAATGAGCTAGTTGTGATTTTTGATGGTTATCAGGTTTTC
Organism: Erythroxylum carthagenense; assembly: GCA_026413575.1. Classification (NCBI taxonomy): domain Eukaryota; kingdom Viridiplantae; phylum Streptophyta; class Magnoliopsida; order Malpighiales; family Erythroxylaceae; genus Erythroxylum; species Erythroxylum carthagenense. The sequence goes on from JANZLD010000236.1 coordinate 71,478,975, forward strand.
TAGCAAAGTGTGCTTGATGCATTTGTGTTTCAGAAGAGTGTTGGTAAGGTTGTGATTGGGTTGACATCAAATTTGGTGAGGTATTTGGTCTTTGTAGAGGATGTATTGGAGGTGGTTTGTCAAAGAGAGAGCTTTGTGGATTTTGTTGTTCCTTCAACCATTTTTCATAGAATACCCTTCTGGAGTGTCCCCTTTTCCTGTCATAACTTTGATTGGTCCAGACTATGTGAACCTTGATGCTCTAATACCACTCTTGAAAGTGCTCTCTTAGTGGTTGAAAGGTGAATCTTCTTCTAGCTGCTAAGAACAAAACTTCCAGGACAGCTGAAGACTTCCTACAACACTTCAAACACTATTCATGTCTGCTCTTACACAATGAAGAATGTTGCTGCAATGAACTTCGAAAAATTCTTCTTGAATGTTTATCTGGAAATGTGGAGATGTAATAGGTTCTTTCTCATAGGTTTTTGAGTGTATGGTTAAAGATTTGATGTATTTGGAGAAAATGATTATAGCTCTCTTTTTGAATCTGAAAAAAAAAACAACTTCTGTATATTTGTAAACTTTCTGTTTTTGTATGAATGCTATTTCAGCTATTCAATCATTAAATCGATGAGCTTTTGGAAAACAAAACAAAAGGTAGAAAAATGGACATTGAATTTGAGCTGAACTGAAACTTGTGTATTGATGAGTTTTTGGTATTTTTTTCTACATACTTGAATGGAAATGAAAATGAGCTTTATATATTAGCTCTAAAGCATTCTGATACAACCTTTTGGGAAAAAATTAAAAGATAAGGACATGATCTGAAGTATAAAGACTAGCCTAGTACAAGCCTTTCCCCATTTAGCAAAACACAAAAGCAACCAAATTGTCTTTAGCATAACAAAAACTGATTTCTTCAATAATTATTTTAATTCTTCAGGAGTCAAAATCCTGACATTGCAAATCCGATTGTCAGCCATGGAAATGAAATGCATGATGTGCCAGCTACACATGTTTTGTTTAACTCTAATAAGTTTTGATTACACTAATTAATCTTCTTGAATATTGTTTCAAATTTTTTGCTATTCTTCCTGCCCTGCATTTCTTCTTCTGTTCTGTTCTTCTTCATTCTGCAAATTCTAAGTCCTTCATTTTGCACATTCTGAATTCTTCATAGATGCTTCTATCTTCTCTTCATCTTCCCTTTTGCATTGAATTTCACCCATCAGGACTTGATCTTCATTCCTTCGATCCATGAAACCTTGAATTATGCCAAGTATCATCATTTTCAACTTCCATTTGCTTCTGAAGTCTCTCAGCCTTCTTTTCTTTTTAATCTTTACTGCATAGCTAACTCTTCCACCATCTTTAACACTTCAGGCTGCACAAAACAATTTAATTCAACAAAAACTCTATAATTAAACACTTCAACTGAAAGATACCCTGATTGAATAGGTCTCCTGTCAGTAGATATTACTGTTGCCTATAGCAAAAGCAAATCTACAATCTCCTGAATAATCTCATCCATGATAATATCTCCTATTTCCGCTACTGTCATCTTACTCTGTTGCTGAAAATAATCTTTATCTTCTATTGTGCTAAAACAATCAACTTTTCTGTGCTGACTAGCATCTTGTTTTTCCCATGAGCAAATGTTCTCGCAAATAATTTTTCCCAGCTCTTGTACACCAGTGAACTCTTGAACATGCTTTCCTCTACTACTATTCCTTCTATGCATTTTTATGGCCTCATTCACGCTATCAAAGAGAAGTTGCTTGTTCTGCTGCAAGGCCCTTATGTTCTTCATGTGGTGAGGTAAATCAGGACCAGCTTTCTCCATTATCTCCCCCAGTCCAAAGTGATTCTGGTTCGTTTCCGTCATGGAATTTAGCAGTAGTTCCCATAGAAAAGCTGAGAGGGTGCAATCTTCCTCAGTGGTTTTGCTCAGCGCGTTCCTTGATGCTTCTTGCTCTTGCCTAGGCATAAAGTGACACACTGCTCACGGTAGGAATAGGTATTATTACTATTTGTCACCAGAAAAGAGAAAGTGAGCTATTATGTTTTCTGACGGACAAAGGAAATTGGGCCGTTGTACCTTTACTCGGACTCGATATGCCATTTAGTACTGCCACTGGACTAAGTTGCTCGCTGTCTTGTTTGCTTCCCCACTGAAAATTGGTATCCCCAACGACCTGGAGAGACTGATGAGGTTAAAACAAGGAAACACAACAAGCTGACAATTATGTAGAATAAGAAAGTGTTTGTCACTGCTACTATCAGTATAGATGCCATTGTACCAGCCCCTTATTCGATCTGCTATACTTTGGAGCTCGGTAATTTCTTGGAAGAAGTGCCATGGAGTTGCCCAGTTCAGAAACTGATGCTGTTCTTCCAATACTATGAGAATTCTCGTTGGCATTAGATAAGAGATCCTGCCTGTGTGCTTTATGGAGTTTTAACCCCTTCTTGCTGTGACTGTGCCAAATGAACTTGTACAATATCAACTTGAGGATTTCTTTTGCGTGCAAAATTCTTCGTTTTTTCGAATTGCACCTGCATGCTCTATCTGAGTTCTTGTTCAACAATATTCTTCTTTCTGAAATGTAAGTTTCTAATGCAAAAGGCTCCTGTTGCTCATGGAGATGCTCCCGAAGTTTTTTGGGTAGAGAAGTACTAGTCATTAAAACCTTAGCTCTGTGGGGCTAAACAAATTGCAAGGTCTAAGTATGGACAGCTTCTGATCTGACAAGAGTACCTCTGTCCAACTCTAGGCTATATATGAGTAAATAGCCGATTGGAAACACCGAGAGAAGATAGAGTTTTGGGAGACCTTTCATCATATTGTATGATCTCTCTAAAAATAATTTCTAGTTATAAAACACAAGATTGCCCAAGTTCTAACATCAAGGGGTCCTCAATCAATTGCAAGATACGACTGGACCCTAATTTGTCCCTCATTCCCATTACATGAGTTTCTCTTTCATGGTCATACCAGATCCACATGGAAATGTCCTAAATTAGGATTTGTGTCCTCAAGTTTTGTCTTTCGTGATAGAAGATCATCCCTAACACGCTAGAGGCAAATCGAATATTCTACACATTGAGATAATGGGCTGCATTCCGGGAAATTCTGTTTTGCTTGGCATTTGTTTGTTGCGATGGAAATGATTGGCAACGCAAATTATATTGCTGCAGACACCAAGATTCATTTGTTAGGACATGCTCAAGACACCAAATCAGACCAATGCCCCTTTGTTAAGGGGACTAAAACAGGCCTAAAATTGGTCCCCCAGTTATCAAAAGTTCGGTTCATCATAAATTTTGAACATGTGAGTAGGTCCAAGTATGGCCAGATCTTTTGTTTTCTTTGGTTCGGTAGGTGGGGGTTCTGTGCAATGAAGGTGACATTTTGGCACTGAAGAATCCTATGTTTTACATTTTCATTGTGGTTCTTTTGCTAATCATAAATGATAAAGAATGAGCAAGGAATCATAATTTACACATTAGCACACGACATGTTGTTGATTGAAGATGTTGTTTCCTTCCCCGACTGCCCATAGTTCGGCCGGCATGGGACTAAATGAGATAGTCCGACTACAAGAATAATTCTCATCCTGTTAACAAATTAGTTTCATGTCTCGACAAGTTATAGGCGTAGACCTGGTTTGAATTCAGTGTTGATGTGAAGGGTCGAACCCTGTTGCTTCAAGGATGTTTCCTTGAAGAGTGGAATTTCTAAAATGTTTTTAACTTGTATAATTTGATAATTAAATAGATTTTATATAATTACTATAAATTTATTTCAGTTTGATTTTTTTAAATTATAAAATTTTATGAAATATTATTATAAGATCAAATTTTATTTTAAAAATATGAAGTGATTATTTAGATATGTAAATAAATACTATGTTTACCCATGAATTAATCTTTTTATATTTATTTACTTAAAATTAAAATAAACATATCGTACATTATTATTGTTACATCCCTATGATGCTTTTTAACCTCATATTTTTAATCAACATTCACACCCATTCCAACCTTATTGACAATCGAATGATATCTAAAGCCACATTTTCCTCCTTTCATCACCACCGATCTTGAATGGTATCCATGACTCCATGTTTAACAAAATTAACCATTTGAGTCTAATAAGCTAAATCATATAAGATCTTCTTTTTCCGCATATCTGGAATAAGAAGGATTGCAAAGAACAAGAGATAAAATAAACAAATACCTTTCTTGCTTTTATCTTTGCTTTCTCTGTCAATGATGAATCTCGTCAATTTTGTGATAAAATTTTGAAATAGATTCATTGTCAATGATGAATCTCATCAATTTTGTGATAATATTTTGAAATAGGTACATTTATCATTATAAGACGCATTCAAATAATTTACTTTTTTTAATTATTCCCATTTACTTTTTTAATTATTCTCACAAGGCGTGAATTATCCTATGGTTTGATGGGCTCACATCTCTTGTTTCGGTTACAGTATTTTTATCATGTTTTATTAAATCTTATCTACATATTTATTTAGACCCAAATAAATGTAAGAATAATATTTAATATAACAAAATTAGAATATTGTAACTAGATCGGAGAATTTGACGTGTAGTTTTAGTTGTGGGGGTACTAAGCCATCTTTAAAGCGCAACAAGGAAACTCGAAGCCGCAAGCCAAATTAAAAGATGCCTCTTTTACCAATAATTTTCACCCTATTTCATTTATTAGTCTCTTAAGCTTAAAGTCCCTCTTAACATAAAAAACTAACGAAAAATGGGTCTCTGAAATAGTGAGTCATCACCTTACCAATGCAAGAACGTACTACGTGCATATAACATATCCGTACACACTTAAGACTAATGTGGATGAATCCCTATTTTCGTCAGTTGAAAAGGGTTAACTAAAGTTCAGTAAAGTTTGATCTTGACGTCCACTACAAGAAAATGATTAAATACCGATAGAAAATTACTAATGGAATAAATACTGTAGGTAATGAGAGATGAAAAATCAATATCCGTTAGTAACATTGCTGTGAAAATTTTTAATTTGCAATGGACAAAATTTCCACGGATAAAGGTGGAGGGAAAATATCTCCATAAATTTGCTAATAGAATATAGTGATGAAAAAGTCATAGTCATCAGTAAATTAGGTGAGAACACTTGCCGTAATAAACTAGCATCGACGGTTTAACAATAAAACATAAATTTGTCAGTGAGTTTTCTACGATAAAACCGTTTCGTCGATAAATTTACGATGAAGCATCGGGGGTTACCGATGAGGGTGTGTTCTGTTATTGAATTTCCGATGGTTTGGCCACTCTGTCGTTATTTTCATATTAACAGTTTTAAAAACCAAACAACGTTGTTTGGTTTAATACAAAACGACATCGTTTTTGGTCAGGGATAAACCCATCTGAGCCTTCATCCCTCAATTTCTCCTATGCATTTTTGAACCATCTTCTCCTCTCTCGCCGTCATTCATCGCTGTCACTCGTCCTTTCTCCTTGCTGTTGCTCATCGCTGTCCTTTTCAACTTTCTTGTTGCGGGGGTAGGATCAAGTAAGTCGCAGTTATTCACATTCCTTTCCTTTGTTTTGATTTCTGCTTACAATTTTGTGCATACCCATTTTATGGTTGTTGGGTGTATGATGTCATGTTGATGAGGACATTTTGGTCTTGAAATCAAGAATGCACATTTTTAAGTTTAAAGTGGCTTCGTTTCTGATGGTATTTATAGGATTGATGTTTGTGGGTTTATTTTTCTGTTAACTTTTTGCGTACGTTTTTAAGGATTGGTGATTGATGCTTTCTGCATTTTGTTTTCCTCTCTCCCTTTTATTGTGTAATAACACTTTCGATGAATTCTGTTTGTAGCATGCTTGTGTATGGTCTTTTTGTGTTGTATAGTATACCCTGTATACTCTGCTGTTAATGACCGAAAGTTTATTGAGTCTCAACATATTCTATACCCTAGTTTGTCTTCAAGTTAACTTGCCTTGACTCACATTTTGTTTTAATCTAATGCAAACTCCACTTTCCATCTTATGAAGACATGATCATGGATAATGGATAGGATAATGGATGATTTTATCTTTGGAGCTTTGTCATCCTCTTTACTCCATAGTTTGTTCATTTTTTAAGTTGTCTTTCTACCTTCATGATCATGTACATTGCACTCTCTAACTCCATATAATAATATAGATTGACAATATTAGTATTTAAAATTATCTTGGATCTTTTTGATTGATCTCCTCTTACTTCCAAATCATGCTCCCATGTTGATATAATAGTAACGATATCTTGGTTTGGTTTGGTTTGGCAACTACTTCCTCAAATCCTACTAGACTAATCAAATATTTATTAAATCTAAATAGAGACTTTATGATCTTGTGAATATGTAGGTTATGGATTTCAATTAGAGAGTGATCCAAAGAAATATTGTTTCCAAAGTAAGCATCATTAAAAGGAAATTCAATCATCCATTAGGTATTGATTAATGTTGTATATAGTTTCATTCTAATTAGCCATTTTCCAGTGTGCTTGTTAGACCATATATAGCGATTTGAACTACAATTAAGGTTAATGCACTTTATTTGTGACATATAATTCTTGCACTTAAAACTTAAGTGCTTGTGGCATGCATCCCATTCCTCAAAATATTGTGAGTATATAGTATTATTGAAATTACTTAGGATCATCAAAGAGGAAATCACATAAGAGTTAATTCCTATTAGGTATTTCCAAAGTGTGGTTCTTTAAAAGGCATGATTTGCTATATATACAAATGTGAAGTTGATAGTGGTTGGACTGAAAGCAATTGATATAGCAGTCACTCTTTTACACTGAAAGCAATTGATTGCTTAAGAGTTAACTAGGCATATATATGCAAGCAATCTCTTTCTTTAGAAAGACATGGCAATTCTTTTAGTTAGTTTCAACAAATAACTTAACTTAGATAATTGACACTCTTTATTCACTTAAAAATGGTAATGCAGTTAAAAGTATGCATATGTTGACATAAACCCTCGTCTAAATTAAGAGAGTTAAGAAGCACTAAAACTTAATAAACTTGTTTCTTAATAGACAACTTATCTAAATTAGAAACAAAATTAATAACCTTAATTAGATAACAATGTATGTTGGATATAAAATGATTATCGACAATGTTGCTTTCAAACTCCCCCTACACCAATATATGTATGGACTCAACTAATTGATTATTATTGTTTTGATGATTATTAATAATTATTATATGGTAATAAAAAATTTTATTTTATTAAAATAATATTTTTACTAGTCATTTATGATAATGATGATTATTAATAACTACTAATTGATAGTCATCAAATCTTTTCCTATATGTATATGCAAATTATACAATGGTTAATTGCCTAAATACTAAAAAACTGAAAACTGTCACTTGTTAGAAGTATTACAATATCAAAACTCTCATTTTATAATTTGATTATGATTATTTGCTATTACGATTGCATTTAAACTCTTTGTTTGTTTTTTTTAGACTTTTATATTATGTTAGTTGATAGTTGCCTTTTAATTTTTATGCTTAACATTTGTTTTATTTTAGGTAGATTATGTAAGTAATAATTAACTTAACAAATACTGAAACGTTAGGCTATACATTTTGCTTGCAAACTGAACTCCTCATCTTCTAATGAGAACAATAGCTCACCAATCCCTATTAGCTCATTAATTATTATAGCTATGCAATTTATTAAAAGGCAAATGGTTGGATATTCTTGCATGACATAGCGACAATCAAATATTATAACTAAGACTTTTGAACATGAATTTATATCAATTTGTGTACTACTTTGAAATTCATTGTCTTCTTTACTTTGTTTTGGTTATCTTCTTTAGTTGTCAGCTCACTCTAGCTTCGTCATCTTCTTCCTTCACGTGCTTCAGTGACTTCTTCTATGTAATGGTTATGGTAAGTGAGTTTTGTTATTTAATAAGTTTTTGTATAGTTGGTTTAATTTGGGTATTTGTTTGTGGTTTAAACCTCCCATTTAAACTTCCTACATTTTTAATGTAAACGGCCTACATCAACTGAAACTTGTTTGTGGTATAAACTTCATTTTATCAATAAATTAATATAGGATAGGTTTGACTTATAGTTTCAAATATCTGAATTTTTTCAATGGGTTATTTCATTGATGCTCTTTGAAATGATTAGTTTCTCTTTACTTTTTATGCGCGAATATTTACACTCATCTTTTTTAATATAATCATAATCTTCTTCTAAACATGTTAGATAATATGTATATGTTACCATAATTTATTAATCAAAGTATTCATATTTTTATCTTTACTTATTATATTTGTTACTAGTACAAAATTAATTTAGGTTAACTATCAAACTTGTAACATCAATTTTAAATTTCAATAACAATATCTAAACCATTCAATTAAAAATTCCAACTTTATAAAATTAAGTAATTCATTTGATGTTCCTATACCAAATCAAGCAGCTGTTGCTTCTCCCTTTCATGTCCTTAAGTGATTTTTTGAAATCTCTTTTAAAATATACAATTACAAATAAAAAAATAGATCTTCAGTTAATAAATAATTTTTATCTTAACCCATAAGCCATGATGCAGCTCCTGTAAGGCTTATCGGTGAAAATACCAAGAGCTTAGGAGTCACAACGAGAGCTTGTTTTCTTGATTCAGAGGTGTAAACTTTAGGGATTAATTCAATTTGTTAATACTTAGGGGATGTTATGTAAAGTTTAGATGTTTTGTAAACTTTGGCGAACATGAAGGATATTAACTATGGAATCACTATTTGAATTTAACAATTTTGTAGAAATGAGTAATGTTGATAGATCTTGGATGTATAGACGATTAACACCTGATGGTTTCATTAATCTTGAGTTTGTTAAGGGAGTTGAAGTTTTTATTGATTATGCATGTTCTCAGCGTGCATATATAGATGGCTCAAAGATCGAACGTCCATGTAAAAAGTGCAAACACATTCATTTCCTTCCTATTGATGAAGTTAATAGGCATTTGTTGAGAGAGAAAAAGGGTTTGTCCCCAATTATTTTGAGCGGACAAGATATGAGGAACCATTGATTTGTAGCACCTTAAGGGGTAATCAAGTACAATCGTCTGTAAACTTAAATGAGTTTGAAGGGGGAATTGGATTTAGAACAAATAATGTGGATGCAATGCAAAATCCTTACATGCAAATGGTTTATGATGCAGCAGGTTATACCTTTTAGGAAAATATAGAAAATCTTAAAGAAGAACCAAACCCACATGCAAAATAGTGTTTTAAGTTACTACAATCAGCTGACCAAGAATTATGGTCAAATTGTGAGACAATGACTCAATTGTCTTCAATTGCTCAAATATTGAACATAAAGTCTAAAGGGCATATTTTTTATCATAGTTTTGATAAAATTCTTGAATGTTATAATGAATCATTGCCTCCCAATCATACAATGGTTTATAGTTTTTACAATTTAAAGAAACTTATTAGGGGTCTTGGTTTGCCTATTGAAAAGATTGATTGTTGCAAATTGGGATTTATGTTGTATTGGGGAGATGATATGGAATTACAAAAGTGTAAATTTTATGGTCAATCTAGGTTCAAGCATAGAAAGCATTCTATAAAACAAAAATTAGTATCCTGGAAGTGGGTGTATTATTTCTCGCTTACTCTGAGACTTCAAAGACTATATGCTTATGGTGTTACTACACCTCACATGAGATGACATAATGAACACGAATAGGAAGATGAAATAATGAGTCATCCATCAGATGCATTGGTATGGAAACATTTCAATGATGCCCATTATAAGTTTGCAATTGAAAGTCAAAATGTGAGGTTGGGATTGTCGACAGATGGATTCTAGCTTTTTGTTTAATCCGACCAGCAATATTCATTATGGCTAATTATAATTACTCCTTATAATTTGCCTCTAAGGATGTATATGAAATAGTCATATATGTTCATAACAGTGATTTTGCTAGGGCCTACAAATCTAAATCATAGAATTGATGTATTCTTATAACCATTAATACCTGAATTGCAACATTTTTTGAAAATATGGTGTTGAGACATATGATATGTCTCTGAAACAAAATTTTGCGTTGAGAGTGGCTTTGAAGTGGATCATTATTGATTTTCTGGCATAGGCCATGTTGTTTGCATAGAGCACAGTATGAAAATTGGCTTGTCCTTAATATGGCAGTGATTCTATTGCATTTTATCTTCCAAACGGGGGCAAAACATGTTAGTTTGAAAACCACAGGAAGTTTCTTCCTCCGGATCATCCATTTAGATGCAATAAACCAAAGTTCATTAAGAATAGGATGGTAAAAATACCTCCTCACCTCACAAAGCTAGTGAAGAGATTTTGCAAGAGATTGAGGAATTAGGCTTGCTGAAAGTTACAGAATTTGAAGCTGATGAAGTTAATATAAGCATTAGTAAAAACTTCAGTTGGAGAAAATGAAGCATCTTTTGGGATTTGCCATATTGAAAAAAGAATTTGATACGTCATAATCTAGATGTGATGCATATTGAAAAAAAATATTTTTGACAATTTGTTCAATACCATAATGAACATTAAAGGGAGGACAAAAAAATTCAAAATCACGAGCTGATTTGCAACTTTTTTATAGAAGAAATGAGTTACATAAAGATTGTCGCACCGGTAAATATTTGAAAGCATGTTACATTTTGGACAAAAAAACAAAAAGAAATAGTGTGAATGGTTGAAAAGTATAAAGTTTCCCGATGCTTATATTTCAAACTTGGCAAGGAGTATGAACATAAGGAAGTACAAATTATTTGGGATAAAAAGTCATGATTGTCATGTTTTTTTGCAAAGGTTAATTCCAATTGCATTTCGGCAATTGCTACCGAATAATTTTTTAGAAGTAATAAAAAAATTAAGTTTGTTTTTCAAAAGTTTAACATCATCTAATTCAAGTTGGCTGAAATGGAAAAACTAAAAAGGAAAATTTCAGTAATTTTGTGCAAGTTAGAAGGGATTTTTCCTCCAAACTTCTTTGACTGTATGAAGTATCTACCTGCGCATACAGCACACGAGGCAAAACTAGCTAGTTCAGTTCAATATCGATGGATGTATCCGTTTGAGAGTTAATTCAACAAAAATGATTGTAATTGAAGTAATAACATGTTTTAACAACTAAATTACAATAATCATATTTGCTAATATAGGTATTTGCATCACTTGAAGAAAAATATCAAAAACAATGTTAGAGTTGAAGGTTCGATATGTAATGCTTACTTAATGGAGGAAGTTAGTATATTTTGTTCACATTATTTTAAGCCACATGTTCACATAAGAGAAAAAAAGTTCCTCGTAATGACGATAAGGGAGGAACGAGTGATGTTGATGGTAACTTATCTATTTTCACATATCCTAGACAAACATATTGTTGAAGGCATTTTTATCATTAGAATTAATGGCATTTTCCCTCAATTTCTGGATTAATTATTGGGTTATATATATATATTTCTTGCTAAATTGCATGGTTCGCCTGAATTTGCATTTATAATTGTTCATGTTTAATTCGTAGGAAATGCAGTTATAAAAGACCACAACTGTCCAACGCAAAACGCTGGCAGAAAAAGGAACAATTAAATTGTCGAATCAGGATACCACGTAGACTCATCTAGCTATAGCAGATATTCAAAAAGCCAAGAAAAATAACGCTACAATTGGAGGCTTGAGGCACGCATGAGAGGAGCTACATAACACCAGAAGCTGTTGCT
>JANZLD010000236.1:71494636-71508694 GCA_026413575.1 Erythroxylum carthagenense
ATCACTCTAACAACTGAAAATCACTCCTAAGACATTCCAATTCACATTTTCAAACATAATTATCTCAGAATTCACAATTCACATCGTATTCACAAATAAATGCCGGGAAATGTCATGAATGCATGTACATATATGTGCATGTGCAAAATGTCTCATTCCTCTAAAATTAGAGGCCAAAAGAATGAACAAATCAAAAATATGCAATCAATTCCTAGCTCGTCCCAATTTACCAATATACCCTTCCCATCGGTGATGGGATATTACAAGAAAGGACTCACTTATATCCATACCCATGGATTTCAGCTTTGCAGCTAGGTTTGATATATGAGTTATATGATCGTGAATAGGCTGTGACCAATTAAACTTTTTCATCGTCAACTCACTCATTAAAGTCCCTACTATGGACTTGTCAGCTATATTAGATTGAGGGTATTCTTTAAGCTTCAACATGAACTCCTTTGCATTGTCCGTTTTAGGCATTGACGGCTTTACATTTTCTGCAATCGTCATTCCCATCAAATTCAAGCTCAGCCTATTAGATCATTCCCAAGCCTCATAATAAGACTTGTCAGCATCAGAACTAGTCTCAGTTATGACTGCAGGCCTTACATATGAAACTATGGCCAAGTCCAAATCCATTACACCTACTTGGAACTGGATTTGTTCAGATCAATCTCCATAGTTCAGACCATTGAACTTGATCAAGTCATCGTCTAAGGCGAACAAATTAGTAGATGCTGCACATACAACATATAGTCCACGCATTAATGCTTTGAGTAAACCTAAATGGATTCAAACTAACTAATAAACTTTGATTATGCATTTAAATTCTTCTTTGGGTGAAATTTGAATACATAGAAGTAACCTATTATGATGTATATATATTACTATAATGGACAATCAAGCATATTATAGTCAACATGCATGTTATCTTTGGATATACAATCTTATTAACCAGATATGTTGATAAAGTCCCTTTAATGACATTAATTATAAGCAATTGTCCACCTTTGGGTAACCTCTTAGTGTTACAATTAATAATCTCAATTGTTCAGTTCAACCTTTATGTCATTTTAGCATTGTATCATATTGAACAATTGAAACAAATCACAATTAAATGATTAATATTTTTCAAGCTAGGCTACTTTGGTGACTAACAAGCTTTCCATGCAATAAACATTTAATTGGACAATTATCATACATGACAAAATTTAATTTAATTAGTTTGATCACTTTGGTGACTAACAAACTATTCTAAACATCCATAATGTCATGTATTACACTCAAAATATAATAGGAAAATTTAATTTCAACTATTACATAATATAAAATATTCAAAGTGCCAAAGAAATATATATATGGCACTAATTTTCAAATTTATATTATGTATAGGAAATAGATCAATTATGAATTAAATAATCCATTATATTCCATCAAAATATTTTTTTTTTACTTAGGGTTAAAGTCTATAAATATTTACTAACCCTATATTGTCCTTTAATGGCCCAAAGGCCCAAAAAAATAAGTCAATAATCTAATTTTTGGGCCTAGAAGCCAATCTAGCGCTGCAGTGCACGTGCTAGCGTCTGCCCATGCAGATGCAGTATTTGACGAAGCTTGGTCTGGAACGTGTAAGGCACGCGCCAGACGTTGCAGAAGGACTTAACGTTTGGTGCGTGCAGTGCACGCGCCAGATGCTGCACCATCGTCTTCTTATGATGCTTCTGGTTTTGTTATATTTTTAAAAAACTATTCTTCTTCTTTTTTTCCTATGTTGCTCTTTATTTCTCTTCATATGTTGCTCTTTTTATCACAAACCACCCTAAGCCTTACCAAGATTATCTCTTGTTACCATTATAATCAAAGAATGGTTCCTTAAAAAAAACGGAGAAGTTTATGGTTTAGATTTTCGTTTCTCTCTTCTGTGTATTACCTTTAATCTAAACCATCTATCCATAACCATTATGTGCTGGTTAATATCAAAATCATCAAAATGAAAATCACTTTTCCATTTCATTCATACCAACACCAAAGGTTTGTTTTAATGGTAGTGCAACATATCGCAACTTAATAAACGAACAGAAATAATGCAACACTCCATCCATACAAAACAACATAAAAACAAACTATACACGGTAGAAAGTAAATCATGCAATATCGTGGGTCCGATACTAATTGAAAGACATTTATGGATCGATGTTTGTAGACATACTTGTATCCATGATTTGTTGTTCTTTCTGTAAAGCTTTTTATTCCCTCTCTTCTTTCTTTCTTTTATGTTTCTTCAATGGTTAAGATAATAATTCAGTATATCATTCATAAGTTTTTTTTCTAAAACTTATATATGAATTTTTCCAATCATCATGGTATGTTGGTTTACAAACCATTATCATGGTTCACCAACCATTATGATGATTTAGTTTTGAAAGAGAGAGGGAAAGGGTCTTTGACCCATTTAAGTTCCATCATTTAATACCCAATAACCATTATCTTAGGTGCTTTTTATGGGATTCAAATCTATAAGTCACATGGGATATTAAATAGTCTAATAATAGTAGGTAGTAAGGACCGTTGTAGAAGGATATTCGACTTAGGTTCATTTGCGAACACATGTTATTTATAATCTTCCACGTCTAGTACAACAACATCTAGTAGGTGGTTAACAACTAATGAAGTCAATGAGCTTCAAAGCATGGTGCAGACATTGGCAATTCAATTGCAACAGTCGATGGAGGACATTGCTCAGCTCCGTAATGAGATGGATGAGTTAAAGGACAAGGGTAGCACTTATTTGCAACAATCAGAGCATCCGCGATCACCAAATCGATAGTATATTTGTAGTCATTTCATTTGAATTACAAATACTTATTATATACAATTTAATATCTTTATTATCAATTAAGATAATTTTAACTTTATATCATCAATCAACTTTCTCTTTAAAAATATTAAATGTATAAAAAAATCAAAATATTATGCACAGATAATTCATAATTGCTTAAATTATGCATCAACCATAAGATCATCAAATAAAATTTAATGACGGGATTTTAAATTTTTTAAAAATATTTACTTATGAAAAAAGTACGTCGGTAAAATCAATTATATTTACCGATGAAACACAACAAACCGTCGGTAATATTGACACTTGTCGCCAACTTTACTGACAGGATTTGCTGTAGAAAAACTGTCGATAAGATCACCGTCAGAACAATCATAACTGTCAATAATGTTGTAATAAAATTACCGACGGAATAATCAATACCGTCTGTAAATCTGCCAACGAAAAAATCTTTACTGTCGAAATTATCGACGGTCGACTGAATAAACAACCGTTGGTATATTCACCGACAGTTACATGAAGCATTTGTTGGTAAATTTATTGACAGACATTCCGTTATTCGTCAGAAATTATTACCTACGGCAGTTTTATAACGCCTTTGTCCGTCGATAAATTTCATCACTAATCTGTCTTCCCGACAGAATCCTTAGGTTTTCCGTCGGTGATATCCGTTACTAAATGACATTTTTCTTGGAGTAGCCGCCACATCATCTCATTTATGCAAAACAAAAGAAAATCAAATTTTAGAGGTAGCATAAGTCTCTTCCTTTGAAATTGCTATTGCAATTTTAATTATTGTCATCAAAAAGTAAAATTCGTGCCAAGCTGAAAATCACCCCCCAATGTGTTCTTAAGGCAAAGAAGAAAAGATCCAATGGCATCATTTAAAATTATATGACCTGTAACGTGGTGGAAGACTATTGAATGCATTCATTGGTACAATGCAAATTGGCATTGATACGCACACTTGTTGGAAGAAATTTCTCGTGAAATGGCAAAAGGCTATCCAAGTTCCTTTCAACGCCAAGAATCATGCTCTTACTTTTTCTCTTTAAACGCTTACGCCACATAACATAAGAGTGACTCTTGCTACGTACCAGAGCGCTTGATCAAATGAAGGATTTATTTGAGAGAAAGGATTTGGGTCGATCCAAACTCGATGATGTTTTTAAATGGCAGAATCTTTTACCATTTGACTTAGCAGAACAAGCATGCTACTTCACCATAATACTGCTCCCCACGGCTGCAACTCAATTATCATTTATGTTGTGCCTCTTGTAATGGTCCTGTATGGACTACTGTTATTATGACATATACCAATCTCTAAATGGATAGTGGTGACTCAATCATGTCTTCTGCCAAGATACTGATCTTATATATACCATATCTCTTTGATCTGTAAGCCATGTCCCATGCCCAGTTGACATGGTTAATCTTAAGTACGACCATAAGGAAAAGGTACACTTGTAATTCATGTTTTCACGGACATCTTCCAACTCCCAAATTTGTTAAATCTAAACAAACTTATCACTGGCTATTAACTTACTTCCCAACACTACTGACCACACTTGTGATTTTGAGGCCATAACATTCTTGCATGTGACCTTAGTTAAAAACAGGTAGGTGTTTGGTAGTGTCTAAACTGTCACACTTCCAATTATTTTTTCTCTAATCAATGTCGGATTTTGTGCTAATTGTGTGGGTATAATTAGTCCATTACTTGGAGAAATTAAATGTAGGTTTGTCCATGTTCGACTTATGGTATATTTACCAAAACAAAAACTTTGTACTATAACTTTGTACTATAGCCTGGTGATGATGACTCGAGTAGTATTTAACCATCAAAGCTTATCTAAAACAGTAAAATTAGAAACTTAGAATAGTCATACCTTATAAACAATCATAAAAATTTAGATAGGTAGCTGATCAGCTAAATTGAAGTCCAACAAGCAAAATCCTCCCAGAAGATTTCTTCAGGAGGCGAAGTAAAAGGTATTTTACCAACGAATCAAATCCTACGTTAACAATGTCCAAATCATCATAGCACGTGGAGGCTTCCAATGTCAATTGTCAAAAGGAAGAAAATTTCTTTTATTAAGCGTTTAAGCGGTAGTTCTAGAACTTGTCAACGAACGAGGATGTCAAACTAATCAACAATGAATTATCAACAACGTTACATATATAAAAATATTGTGTTCTCTAAACATGTTCTTTCAGGATGTTAGTCACTATATAAGTACATATAACACTCCGTTAGATTAACCTCGTAGAGCTATAGTTTCTCCCCTCCAACTTTCCTGTTCCGTTGTCATTTCCAGAGAGCAAAGAACAAATTATGGCTCACAAGATCAGGACATATTGCCTCATGGCCTTCGTCCTCTTCTCCATAACCGTTACCTATGCCATCCGGCCGGTGCCTGCCTTCTCGGAAGCAACTCCGACGGAAGTTGAATATGGGGTGAGCTAATTTCGTTAACGTTAAGCAACATCATTAACTCTTTCATGATTATGTCCATTTTGATAATTCAAGCATGTTTGTTCTTTCTTGAAGCATGTTGAGAAAGAAGAGCAGGTTCAAGTGGAAGAGAGTTGTGTTGGAGCCGGCGAAGATGAATGCTTGCTGAGAAGATCACTTGCAGCTCATCTTGATTATGTCTATACCGAGAAACACCATCCGTGAACTCCGCAGATTTTCTTGCATCATTTTTCTTTCTAGCTGATTTTGATGTAGATGTTATATTAAATACCTTCTTTTTTTTTCTCCTGTAACTAAACAAACTATGTTCATTCAATAGTGTATAAGTAGTTGATCTTAAAGAGCTTAGGTGGATATTGCATTTCCGATGCATGCCAGTGAACTTTTTTTTTTGCTGACATTTTGATTTCTTTTTAACTTTGCTCTTTATTGATTGCTTAAGTCCATTAGATTACTCAGCTTTTTGGTTGATACTGAATTAGTAAACTGAAAACTTATAAGCCAAGTATAGTCTATGATTTCACGAAGTTACTTGCTTGATCAGATGCCTTTTTTTTAAGGTTAGAAATTGTTCAGATTCTTAAGAAGCAGTGATCCAGATATCTTAGTATATCCAATTTAATCATACGTCAAAAGAAATCAAAATGTATGACAGGCTGAAGTTGATTCTTATATCATCTGAAACCATTTTCTTCTCTGTTGACGCAACAGCCGCTCTACCCTTTCCACAAATTCAGGACTCCAAGCCTTCAGGCCACGAATAAGATGTTATTATAAAGTTACATTAAAATAACATATTGATCTTTCGTTTCTGAGTGTTCACCGTTTCTATGTACTAAAACTTGCCAAAAATATTCTTAAAATTTGAAATATTAATGCCATGTAGCGCGTGCATCACTGTTGATTAAAACAATTCTCGTCACCACCAGCTTATATACCATACGAAAAGATATGTATATACGAACACAAATATATCTGCATATGAAAAATCGATACATGAGCTTTTGTTGGAGACATCAGATTATGGAGTCACACCTTGACACTATAATTGGTGAAGCTTAGTTTAGACTCGTTCCTATTATTATACTTTTCTCAATTGCCTTTATTATATATATACTTTGTTTAAATCTCAAGGAATGATCGTTCATTTCGTAAAAGTTAATTAAACCAAACCATGTTAGTTATACTCGGTAGACTCTTCTAATACCATAACCACCTTGTGTACTTGGTAGGGACAAAATTAATTGATTGTTGACATAGTGCATATATATGCTCAGAAGATGCAATGCTGCTTGGAACCTTCAAATTCAATGCGTGCTCATGGTAGAGTTTTACTTGGATGATTTAGGTTCTACATCTTTCCAGTAGCTCGCATGTCTTAATTACAATTAAGTCAACCTTTCGTACTTTTCTATAAATAAAATAGTGCAAGAGGCACTGACTTTTACATTAACAAGATTTTGCTAACTCAAATGACATACTTCAATACTTTTATTTTCTTGATTTTGATATCCTTTTTGACATGCAACTGATTTTTTTAAGATTTTTTTTATCTTTTAAAATTTTATGGTGAGGTTTTCTTTTTTCTTGATTTAGTTATCTTGATCTGTAGCTCCGATGAAGTGTAATTGATTTATCTATCAATGGTTAGGAAGTTGTGCAAATTTGAGTTTAAGATGGATATTCGATTGTAATTTTGCGAGTGTGAAAGTAAAAAACCTCCGATTTACAATTTTATAGTGAGAGCGTTGTGCCCTTTATTTTCTAAGGTTTTAGGAATCCTTTCGAGTTCAGGTAAAATAGAGTAAGGAAAGAGTGAAAAGTTGAAAGCTTTGTAAAGGCTTGCTTTCTGTTGTGGTATAATATGACAAAAGAAAGAAAGTTCATTTTTCTTGAAAGGTTTGGAAAGGTTTGCTTTTTATTGTGGTATAATACGTTGAAAGAAAGAAAGTTCATTTTCTTGATTTTACAGTTTTGTTTTGCTAAATGTGCTTTAATATATGACATACATTTTGGGTTTTCTTTTTCTATCTATGACATGCGTGTTGGTTTTTTCTTTTCTTTTTGTCCATGTTCTTCTCTCTTTTATCACCATTCTTGAGTTTCTGGTTTGAGTCTTGACTTGGTACTGATAAACACGGAGGAGAAATAGAGAGAATGAGATCCTTTATTTTATCCTGTAAATGTAAGTGAGAGTTTTTAGTGTTACCCTTTACCTGCAACTTCTTGTTTGTACTCTATTACCCCTCTTCCTTCTCTCTCATTCAAGACTTTGAAGTTTTTGGGTTCTTGTTCTCGAGTTTTTTTGTTCCATTTTTAGGTATGCTCCTCTGCCTCATCTTACTATTGTTTTTTGATTTTTTAATAAAAAATTGTATTATGTGGTATAATGATAATTAGTTGTGTATGATGTGATATATTATACTTAGCCATTTAATTTATCATCTTTATTTTTATTATTATTAGTTCTAGATTTTAATTAGAATGATACAGAGCTGTAAGATTGGCAAGCACAACTCTAGAAATAGTGAGCAGGCATTTATAGCATTACAGGTATAAGCAGAATTTTACAGCTTATTAAGTATATATGTCAAATTATTTTTTAATAACTTTTTCCTTTATAAACTGGAATCAACTAATCTGTACTTTCTAAATTACTATTATTATTTTTCATGTTATATTTTGTTTTTATGTATATCCTTTGGTTATATTTTATTTTTTATTTATTGTAATTTTATTTACATAATATTTTAGCGTGTCAGTTTTACTTATTTTATCTTTAATTTACATCATTCTTTTATTGTCACATTTATATACAGGTCTACTGTAAATAGCCTCTCTACTATGAAGGGATAGAGCTGTGTACTATCAGACCTCTTCAGACCTTACTTTATTGCAAAATTTGGGACTGAGTGTAATGATGATAATGATTAACATGTGAATATGCCAAATATTTTTTTGATAATTTAATGAATTGCATTAATTATAGGAGAAACTAATACATGGACTAGGTAGTTAGCCTACAATTAATTACAAAAAAAGTTGCTGAAACTTTTACAAAAAGAAGATTAACAAAGATATTAACCAATAACTGCCAACTATTTTTCATATCCATGAAAGAGTATGTTGGACATTCTTTGACATAATAGTTGCTCTGATCTAATTAATAATCTTATCTGCTAACTGGTATTTCTCTTTCTCCTTATGTGCAAAAAATCTACAATTATGTTCCTTCCATAGATAGTGCATAAATGGTAGTAGTAAAAGCAACTTTAAGAATTATAGCATTGGGCATATTCTTTTTTTAATGATAGATGAACCCTAATGAAATTATGTTGTAAAAAATAGAATATTCATCTAGCCAACTTTATTGATGACTAATTGCTTATATTTATACAAATGTTTTAGGAATACAGTAGAAGTATCTAGAGGTAATCCGAACTATAACAAATTTGTAACAACTTTTGGACTATTGAGAATAGTAGATACAGACTACAAATGGGCTTGGGTTATTATTTGAGCTTCATATGTGTCTGATGGCTTATGACCCAATAGACCCATATTCTAGAGAATTCTTTTGTTGCATGATGTCGTTTTTGGTTTAGTTTCTGGAGTGTTCTTTCTACGCGTCTCTCATCTTCTCTTCTTTATGTGCGCCTCTCATCTTCTTTATATCATCCCCCTATAAGCTGGAAGACATTGTGGATTCCAAGCTTAGTGAGAAGTAAGTCAAATTGGGGTTTAGGTAAAGCCTTAGTGAAAATATCAATGAGTTGAGAGTGAGAGGCGACTGGTAAAAGATGAATGACCCTGGAGTAAAGTTTTTCACAAACGAGTGGCAGTCAATTTCGATGTGCTTCGCTCATTCATGAAAGATGGGGTTTTTGGCAAGATGGATTGCGGATTGATTGTCATAGTAAAAGTAAGCAGTGGTTTGGTGGTGAAAGCCAAAGTTTTGCAATAAGTAGAATAACCATTGAAGCTCGCTCGAGGTGGATGCCAGGGCTCAATACTCAGCCTCGGAGGAGCTTTTGGAGACAGTGGCCTGCTTCTTAGATTTCCAAGAGATTAGGGACGAACTCAAGAAAACGCAGAAGTCGGTGACTGATTTCTGAGAGTCAAGACTAGTGGCCTAGTCTGAATCAGAGAATGCTCGCAATTGCATGTTGGAATCACGGCAAAAAAGGATACCTTGGCTGGGAGCTTTTTGAAGGTATCATAAAATTCGTTGAGCTGCTTGCATATGTATTTTTATGGGTCTGTCTAGAAATTGAGAGAGTTGTTGAACGATGAAGCTAATGTCTAGTCTTGTTATGGTTAGGTATAAGAGCTTTCCAATGAGGCGGCGATAACCTGTGATGTCAATGTAGGGTTCTCCATTGGCCGTCAATTTTGTATATGGTACAATCAACATAGATAGGAGTTTGCATTCCAAGAAGCCAGCTTCAGTCAACAAGTCCAAGGTGTATTTTCTTTGAGAGAGATTGATGTCGAGAGATGATCTAGCTAGCTCCAAGCCGAGAAAGCACTTGGCAACACTAAGGTCTTTGATATAAAAGGTAAGATCTAGAAAATCTTTAGTGTTTTTGATGAGATTTAAGTCTTTGCTAGCTAATAGTATATCATTGACATAAATCGAAATATGATCAAAATATTGTTTTCGGTCTTTGTGAACCTGGAGTTATTTGAGGTAGACTGCTGGAGCCTAATCGAAAGTAAAGCAGAGGTGGGTTTTTCATGCCACTGTCTACTAGCTTGTTTAAGTCCGTATATGCTTTTATATAACTTACATATCAGTTTTGAATAAGGTAAAGGAAGTCTTTGGGGGGGGGGGGGGGGGGTTGGCTTCATATAGACTTCTTCGTGGAGATCTCCATGAAGGAAGGCGTTGATGTCAAGCTAGTGAAGGTGCTAGTCTTGAGATGCAGTAAGAGTAAGTAGCAGGTGAATAGTAGTATGCTTGACCACAGGAGAAAAGGTCTCGTTGTAGTCCAAACCAGTTTGCTAAGTGAAACCCTTTGTCACAAGTCTGTTTTTGCATCGGTGACCTGAACCATCAGAATTAAATTTATACCGATATACCCATTTATAGTCAACTGCTGATTTTCCAAGAGGTAAGTAGGTGAGTTTCCAAGTTTCATTTTGAATTAAAGCCTTTAATTCTGCATTCATTGCTTCTTGCCATTCAGTGTGTTGCATAGCTTCATGATAGGTTGTAAGTTCTGTCAAAGCTGCAAGAACTAGAGAAAAATGTTTATATACTAAGGATAGGTTATTATAGGAGATGATTGTGGAAATTGAGTGAGGAGAGGTGTGAGACAATGTAGGACATATATAGTCAATTAAATAGGATGGTGGTTGAGATTGTCTAGTAGAACGTCGAGGTTGAAGTGTAGGTTGAGATGAGGTAGATGGCTTAGAATTAGTTGGTGCTTAAGGGACATCATAAAGAGGGGAATCATTAGTTGAGGGTAAGATTGGGCCTGGTATGATAGAATTGTGGTAGGTAAGGTCCTGAAAGGGAAAAAAATCTTTATAGAAAATGACATCCCTTGATAAGAAGAACTGTTTAGTGTCTAGATCAAAAAGTTTGTGTCCTTTTATCCCTATAGAAAAACCAAGAAAAACAGCCTTTCTTGCCTTAATATCTAACTTCCCTCTGTTTGCTTCTTTAGTGGAAGCAAAGCAGCTTAAATGTGTAAGAGTAGGATTAGTACCGAATATAACTGAATAAGGAGATTTGTTTGATAAAAGAGGGGTAGGAATCCGATTAATAAGAAAAACTGCATGTAAAACACATTCTGACCAAAACTTAGTTGGAAGGTTAGCCTGAAATTTGAGAGCTCTTGTCATACTAAGAATGTGTTGATACTTTCGTTCGACCCTTGCATTTTGTTGAGGTGTCTCAATACAGGTGGTTTCATGCAAAACACCATTCTTGGCAAAAAAATCAGTCATTGAAAATTCAACTCCTTGGTCACTTCCTATACATTTTATTTGTTTTGTGAACTGTCGCTCCACATAAATAGAGAATATTTTGATTAAGTCTCTAGTTTCTGACTTATGTTTCATTAAATATACCAAGGTCATACGGCTGTGATCATCAACAATGGTTAGGAAAAATTGGTGGCCATGAATGGAAGCTATGTGGTAAGGCCCCCAAATGTCAACATGCACAATGTCAAAGTAAGAGGAAGCAATGGAACAACTAAAAGTAAAAGGTAACCTTTTTGGCTTCGAAAAGTGACAAGTTTCACATTAAACAACATTCTGAAAAAAACATAATTGTCTAAGCTAGATAACAATTTGAGTCTTGCATTTGAAAGATGTCCTAAGTGTTTAAGCCAAAGTTAGTGTGAGTGAACAGAAAGGGCTTGTGGCAGAGGGGTAAGATAATAGAGTCCATTAGAATGCTTAGCAAAACCAATCGTCTTCAAAGTGTTGAATTCCTAAATAACACATGACTGTTTGGTAAAGATCAGTTTGCAATGTGAGAATGAAGTAAGTTGACTAAAGGAAATTATGTTGAAACAAAAGAAAGGAACATAAAGAACATTTGTTAGAACAAGAGAAGAAATATGTACTGAGCTAATGTGTGTGACAGGTACGTGCTGACCACTGGGGAGTTTTACTATTAGATTATAAGTTGTAGTATATTTAGTCAATAAATGCAAACTGCAGACAATATGATTTGTGGCTCCCAAATCCAAAATCCAAATATTGGACCATAAGGAAGATTTGGCAGATAGAGATATACCTTTGATATCTTTCTTAAATGTGTCGACCTGAGGTATAGTGACTGAGTTGTGTGAGACATCCTTGTCTTTATTCAATAAATCCTTCAACTGACAATATTCTTCTGGTGTTAAGTTGAAATTGGATTAAGATGCTTCTTTGTATGTGTTTGCAGTGGCATTTCTAGCAACTGTGATAGGTTCAAGGTGAGTTTCTACATGATTGACAGATTTAGATTTAGATTTGAACCCATCTCTTGACTGATAAGTATTCATTTTTCCATTGCCTCACATAAGGTTGGGTGGAAACCCATGTTTTTTTGTAACATTTGTCTTATGTGTGCCCCTTATAACCATAAAAGGGTGCATAGTGGTTTTTTGTTTGACTGAAAGGTTTTTCAAGTATCTGTTTTAGCAAAAAATGCTTGAGATTTATAATTGAGTAATTTCGATCTTGTTAAAAGAAGCTGTCGTTCATGTTGAGCTACCATGGAAAAAACTTTTTTGATATCAAGTAATGGTTCAATTAGCATGATTTGTGACCTAATAGTGGAGTAAGATTCATTTAAACCTTTCAAGAAATGTATAGCACAATCACTATCTTGATAGGATTTAATGATGCTCAGCATATCACAATGGCCTTGATGGTAACATTTGCATTTAGACAATGGTCTTAAATTGTGAAATTCATCCCATAACATTTTTAAATGGGTGTAATAATCAAAGATAGATAGACTTCCCTGTCTGAATCTATAAATTTCTTCTCACATATTTGAAATTCGAAAGGAATTTGCTTGTGAGAATCTGTCATGCAAGTCTTTCCATACATCAACTGCTGAATCCAACCAAATGACACTTTGAGCGATGGACTCATTGAGTGGGCGCATTAGCCAGGATGATACCATAGTATTGCATCTTTTCGAATATACATAACTAGGATCTTTTTTGTTTGGCATAAAAATAATGCCATCTATAAATTTTAGCCTTTTTATTAATAATAGGGCCATTTTCATTGACCTAGACCATGAATGATAGTTGGGTTTAGTCAAAAGAGAAGATACCAAAAGAAGAGAGGGGTTTTTATTAGGGTGAATGTAATATGGTGAGGTTGGGTGGTATTAGGATCTTTGGATTTGTGCTTGAGTTTGGTTGCTAGCTACACTAGCATAAGATGGCCCGGATATGACTGCAAAACCTCATAGTCCATCTCAAAAATTCATATATCTCTATACTACATAGCATTCAATAGGGGTTATATCACAAATCACATCTTCAAAATAAGGTGAAACATATAACATACAAAGCCAGGACAGAGGCATCATTTTCAGATATCTTCCATTATTTTATATTATAGACATGCATATTAAACAAAATAATAATTATGATCTAATTCATACGATATGAAAATTGCATTCTTAATTTATTAACACTTATTTGTTGAAAATTATAATTGATGATATTTACCTTAAAACTGAAAAATATTTTAATTTAATTATTGATAATTTTTATATGGTTATGTTTAATGAAAGCTCTTAAAAAAAGATTGTTAAATTTATGAGAGAAAAATAAGAAAAGAGATAAAAATATTGCTCATCTAAGTTGATTTTAATATAAGGGGAGATTAGATTAAAAATCAAATACTATTCTTAAAGAAGATAATAGATATTTAAATATGTTCGATATTCTTTGTTAATTCAATTTGGTTCTGCCAGGTTCTGGCTGAACGGTGCGTTGCCATTGAAGTCCATCGTCTTCTTCCTTTTGTGATGACTACGACGCGAAAATACCTGCAAAACAGTGAAGGCACGTCGGGGGTTATGTCCCGATTAACCTCTCCGACGCTCAAGTAAGTTATCTGGTGAGGGAAAGACTGCGGAATGCAGAGAGAAAAGCTAGGTTATGATCTCGTACCTGAGTTATGGGAGAACGATACCTTATATACGGTTTTGCAACTAGGTTTAGGTTTTCACGTAGAGTTCCATCTCTGCATGGAAAGTTCTCATGCT
>JANZLD010000236.1:71513914-71528325 GCA_026413575.1 Erythroxylum carthagenense
GATGAATGCTTGCTGAGAAGATCGCTTACAGCTCATCTTGATTATGTTTATACCAAGAAATACGACCCGTGAACTCCTCAGATTTTCTCGGATCATTTTGCCTTCTAGCAGATGTTCATGTTATATGATATACAAACACCTTTTTTTCTCCTGTAACTAAATAAATTATGTTAATTTAATACGGTATAATTATCAGAAAAGTTACTTTTCCATTTATTAAAGATAAAGTTGTATATTATCAAATTGTAGATGTTATACTAATATCCTTTTTTCTCCCGTAACTAAACAAATTATGTTCATTCAATAATAAGGTATAATTATTAAAATAATCCCTCTATTAGTTAAAAGTAAAATTGTCTATTACAGACGTTGTGTATCAGTAACGTATCAATATAGCTTCCCTAACAGTAGCTGTTCAATCCGTCCCTGAGCTTCTACTGGATGTCATACCAGGCATTTAATCTTTAGGCTCAGAATGCGTTGAAAGAAAACCTTCGCCTGGATAACCTCTTCTTGGTACTCAACTTTTGAGTTTTTTGGTTCTTGCTTGAGCAGTTGTTCAGAAGAAAGAGTCATATTACCCTCTCGCACAGCCAAACTTTTAGTTTGCTTTATTGATTCGTTCAATAGAGTATAAGTAGTTTATCTTAAGGAGTGTAGGTGGCTAATGCATTTCCTTATTTTTTTGACATTTGAATTTCTTTTTAACTTTACTCTTTGTTGATTGCTTATGTCCATTAGATTACTTAGATTTTTTTGGTTGATATTGAATTAGTAAACCGAAAGCTCAAAAGCCAAGTATAGTCTATGATTTCACGAAGCTACTTGCTTGATTAGATTTTTTTTTTTTTTTGGTTTGAAATTGTTCAGATTCTTCGGAAGCACCGATCCAGGTAACTTAGTATATATCCAATTTAAACTTACGACAAAACAAATCAAAATGTATGACGTAGGCTGAAGTTGATTCTTACATCATCTGAAACTATTTTCTTCTCTGTTGACGCAACTGGCGCTCTAGTCTTTCCAGAAATTCAGGACTCCAAGCCTTCGGTTAAACAAATCGTAGAGCTTTATTACGGCTACAATTGACCTATCTATGAATAAAATGTTTTTATAAAGTTACATAAAAATAACGTAACGTAGCGTGCATCGTTGTTGACTAAAACAGTTCTCGTCACCACCAGCTTATCTACCATACAAAAAGATATGTATGTACAAACACAAATGTGTGCATATGAAAAATGAAGATCAAGTCCACAAGCTTTTGTTGGAGACATCAGATTATGGAGACACACCTGACACTATAATTGGTAAAGCTTAGTTTAGACTCATTCCTTTTATTATACTTTTCTCAATGGTCTTTATTATATTCTTTGTTTAAAACTCAAGGAATGATCGTTCATTTCGTCAGAGTTAATGAAACCAAACCAACTATTATGGCAGACTCTTTTAATATACCATAGCCACCTTGTGTACTTGGTAGGAACAAAATTAATTGATTGTTGACTTAGTGCATATATATATGATCGGAAGATGCAATGCTGCATGGAACTTTCAAACTCAACGTCTGCCAATGGTAGAGTTTTACATAGATGTTTTAGAATCCACGTCTTTCTAGTTGCCGGTATGTCTTAATCACAATCAACTCAACCTTTCAACCTTTCGTACTTTTCTTTAAATAGAATAGTACAAGAGTTAATGAATTTTGAATTAGGACATTATACGACTTAACTCGTTCTAATATTGATTTCGCTTCAGAACAACATCGTTTTATCTGTAAATAAGTCCAAAATAGTATCTTTTTGAAATGAAACAGGATTAGAACATGTTAAACAATACAGAAAATCTGATGCCCTAAATGTTACATTAACAAGATTTTGCTAACTCAAATGACATACTTTAATTAGTTATTATATGGTTTATTCGTAACATTAAGATGTGAACATGCCAAATATTTTTGATCCAATATTATGTCTTTTGGCTCTGCCTAATGAATAATCAGTGAGTCTTCTTTCCTTTTTCTCTAAAAATCTCATACTCCATCAAAAAAGTTAATTATCTCTTTACTACATAGCATTCAATAGGGTTATATCACAGATCACTTCTTCCCAAATAAAGCGAAACAGACACTACAAGAAAAATAAAATTTAGCGATGAAATTTACCGACGAAATTTGTACATATTCCGTCGGTAAGTTTATTTAGCGATGGAATTTATTCACGAAAAAAGGCGTCGGAGATATGGTCGTTGCTAAATTTAACGATGGACATTTTCCATTGGTAAATTTACCGACGGAATTACCGACGAGAAAAATTTCCGTCGGTCAATTTACCGACAGTTTTTTGTTCAGTCGGTAAATTTTTCTGTCAGAAAATTAGCAATGAAATTTGTAATTCCGTCGGTAATTAGCGACGGAAAAAATTTCGTACCGTCGCTAAATTTCGTCTCTAATTTTTTCCGTCGTTATTATTTTAGTTGTGATGTTATTTTTCCATCGGCAAATTTGCTGAAAATTATTTTTAAAAATTTATCTGCAACTGTTTAGTTTCTCTAGAAGCCACCATGAAGAGAACTTCATTATTTCAAGTAAAAGAATTAAAATAATAAAATTCATACTAAAACAGAACTTAAATTATTTTTTCAAATAACAAACATTTCATCAAACAGCTTACATGTATCAGAAATTTATGAACACATCACAACTAAAATCACTTCTTGTCCCTTCTATCACTAACATTTATACCTTAAAGTTGTTTTCCAATAATAAAATACACAAATAAACGAAAGTAATAAATACCTAAATTAACTTTCATCTAATATATGAAAAACACATGACATTAGTTGCAAAAATACCTCTACCGGAGAAGACAATATCGTCGAGCAGAAAAGAAGTCCACAACAGAGAAATGAGCACTAAGAAAACCGAAGAGAAGATGTAGGAAGAAGGAAGAAGAAGAAAGGAAAAAGAAGAAAGAAGTGGGAGGGAGATGTTGGGTGAGTTTATATTTAAAAAGAATTTACCGACGGAATTACCGACGGAAATTTCCGTTGGTAAATTCAAAAATATTCTATACTACCAATAATTCCCTCTTTTTTACCGACAGAACGAAAATTTCCATCGCTAAATTAATTTATCGACGGAATTTACTTACGGAATTTTCCGTAGGCAAATTCAAAATTTTTTATTCCGCCAAAAATTTCCTCCATTTTTAGCGACGGAACGTATACCGTCGCTAAATTCCGTCGCTAATTTTGCCGCCACGAATTCCCTCCAAATTTAGCGACTAGTATAAGTACCGTCGTTAAATTATTCAATTTTAGCGACGAAAATATGCTTTCCGTCGCTAATTTCTGACGATATATTTTCCGTCGGTAATTTGTTCCCTCGCTAATGTCTGTCGCTAATTTTGCCGCGATAAATTCCCTCCCAATTTAGCGACGAATATTGATTCTGTCGCTAAATCACTCAATGTTAGCAACGGAAAGCATATTTCCGTCGCTAATTGCCTACGAAAATGTTTCTGTTGCTAAGTTTCCATCACTAATTTACATTTTTCTTGTAGTGAGAAAGCATAGCCGGGAAAAAGTTATCATTTTTAGCTATCTTCTATTATTGTATATTATAGACATGCATAGTAAACAAAATAATAATTACGGTCTAATTCAAATGATATGAGAATTACATTCTTACTATTAATAGACATGTATAGTAAATTAAATAATTGTCACCCAAAAGATTTTTCTACGATCATTACCTCGTCACTAATAAGAATAGGTGACAATAGGTGAAATAGTCACAGATCACTTATTGTCACGTTTAATTTTGGTAGGTAAAGGTAATTGTCTTCGTTAACTTAGGCATAGATAATAATTTTATCGACGATTTGTTTTTGTAGCAGAATATGTTTAGCTACGAAAATTAAAGCGTAGCTATATATTATTAGAGACGTTCTGGAAAGCATGGATAAAAAGTGACGATTTTATATTTGTAACTAAAAACTTTTTAGCGATGAATAATTTTTTTAATTTAACTTCCCTATTACTGATTTGATATTTAATTGTAATTATTAACAACATTTTTAGTTCATGTTATTGTTTTTAACATAGTTTAAATTATAATTTAGTCACATTTTGTAGTTATTGTTAGTGACATTTTGTTTAAATAATAATAATTTAACATAAAAAAAATATTTCATAATTAAAAAAGAAATACATTTTATACAAAAACATGTAATTAAATGTTAATTACAAAACTTAAGAAAAAATTTATCGACAAACCAAGACTCATCATCATCACTACTACTAACGTATTATAACCCAAGTATTAGCTTGGCCATCTTTTTTAGTTTGGTCAACTCTCGTTCAATATGGTTTAGTTTTTGCTTATTACATTATGATTTTTTGTGAGTATAATCTAACTTTTCTTTATTAGATTGTAACTGAGCCTTAAGCGACCGGTTCTCCTCTTGAAGTGTCATTACATATGCTGGTCGTGACGATGATGAACCAACTAGCTTAGGGCCATGCCCAAAACCTTTGATATACCCTGATCTTGTACCAAGGACATTGTTGAAAATTTCATCCACATCGGGCTCATTCTCGTCAGACAATGATCTCTGAAACAACTCATTCATCTTGTCCTACAATTCAAAACACAAAATCGATATGTAATTCAAATATTGTGACTTAGTATTACATAAATAAATAAAATTTAAAATTAAAATTTTTATACTTATATTTTGCATCTCTTTAGACGTTCAGCCTTCACCTTCTTTGTAGTGCGTTAGTTTGTAGAGTGTGATCCTATCACACTATTGCCTATGCAATTGAGTCTGGCTCTGTTATATGAATTAAAAAAAATTGGAACACAATAGATTATATTGTATTAACTAATAGAATAATAACTTCTAATCATTACACTTACAAATTCTTGTTGCACGACAACAAATGA
Organism: Erythroxylum carthagenense; assembly: GCA_026413575.1. Taxonomy (NCBI): domain Eukaryota; kingdom Viridiplantae; phylum Streptophyta; class Magnoliopsida; order Malpighiales; family Erythroxylaceae; genus Erythroxylum; species Erythroxylum carthagenense. The sequence continues at coordinate 71,518,866 of JANZLD010000236.1, forward strand.
TTTGAAGCTGGTGTTGTGAGGACTTTTCTTTTTTGCTTTGTTATCCTTAGCTTTCTCACACTTTTCCTAAATAAAGAGAAGAAATAGTCATTAAATGCAAAAACAAAATTAATGGAAAGAAATATGAAGAGAAAGAAGACAAACCTGAACTTTTGCAGAGGCCCAATAATTACATTTTCACTCCAATTTTCTGGAGTCACCCATTCTGGAACAGATCTCCTTGCCTGCTTTTTTGAAGGAAAAGACTTGTAGTATTTATGAAGTCGATAACGATGATTCTTTGCCGTTTGTTTCAACAATGAACTGACATAACTTGAAATTTCAGGGTTCTCAATATCGATGATATTGAACTTTATCTGTGAACAACATATATAATTTAACTTACTCTTTAAATAAGTTGAATTGTAATGCATATAATAAAATGAATTAAACAATTACCAAAACTTTGTCCAAAGCATTCTATAACAAGTTGTCTTCCTTAACTACCTGGCATACTGAAAGCATGACAATTCATTCCTGACAACGACTCCCAACTCACTGGACAATTTTGCTGATTGGATCTTATCAACTGGACGATGTTGTGTGGGGTCAATATGCATAGACAACTTATTGTTCATTACAACATTCATGCGTTGCAACTCAGATCATTTAGTGATACCTCAACCTTTTTTTCTTATGCCGGTATTAGAATCTGACAAAAAAATAATGATAAGAAAAAACATATTAAACGTGTAAATATATATTTGAGCATAACTATAAATATAGGTGGTTAACAATAACAGACTTGAAGATCCCTTAGCACTAGTTGAGGTAGATATAGGTTGTTGCTGATTGCCTTCATTAATAGGGTCAGACTGATTTGGTTGTTGGGGGGGACATCTTCAGTAGTTGTCATCCTCTTTCCCTTGTTTATACTAGGTCCCATTATATTGAATACCTATAAATGAAATATTAACATAATGCATAATCTTTACTCAAACATAAACATTCCACATGAATATAAGTCAAACACAAGTCAAAAATAAACATTCAACATAAACATAAATCAAACACCAACATTCCGCATAAACATAAGTAAAACATCGACAATACGCATTGATTCATCCTAAATAAACATAAGTAAAACATATGTAACATAAATTAAATATGAACATAACATTTCAAACAATATAAACAATTTATTTACATTTAATCATCATTATCAAGATTTTGAAAATTGCCATCATTAATTACATTATGATTAGATTCTTCATCGCTAATATATTCGGCTAAAGTATCATCATTGTCATTTAATTCATCCTGATTATAGTCTTCATCTATTTGATTGAAAAATTGGCTTGGACTTTATCCAGTTATACTATGTTCAGATCAACATATTTCCTATGGAATGATGATATATCTGCATCTTCTATTCGAATGACTTCATTATTGAACTCCAATCCAATCTGTTGATAAACATCATCAACATCCTCATTGAATTGACCATTATCCCTTCCAAAAAAATCAATGACATTTCGGTGTTGAAACTTTTGAACAACCTTTTAATTTCTACCCAATACAGTATCGTTGAGGTAGAAAACTTGCTTCACTTGACTTGCAAGGACAAAAGATCATTATCATACCATATCTTACTAACATTGATGCTAGTAATATTCCCGTTCACTTTCATGTTAGTAATATTAAACCATTTGCACATAAATAGAACAACATTCTTATCCTTGATGTAGTGTAACTTTATTATTTCAGAGATGACACTGTAGAAGTCAATAAATTTATCATCATCACATCCCTCAATAACAACCCCATAATTTTGACTTCTAAGTAAACTATCTCGATCTTGTATATGAAATCTCACCCTGCTAACAATGCAACCTATATATTTTTTCTCATAAATATGAGGCTCACATGCCAAACTATATAAGGCTGTTGTCGCTTCTTACATGTTATGGTTATGGAAGCGTATCATCTGTATGACAAAATGAAATTAGAAGTTATTCTGACTTATAAATTGTCATATGTTCATAACATGTAATCAATATGTGAGTTACTCGATTTCTAAACCATGATACAAACTTCAACTTATGTCTTTCTTCAATATTAATAATCCCTTTGCTGCGAATGAACTCTTTGTGCTCTCTATTTAAAAAAGTAAATGACAATAAGGAAATGGGATTCAATGAACAAAATTCCAATATGATTGTTTGAATCAAAAGGAATATACATACTCCAAATATATATTGACTTTTTAGCAATTGTTCAAAATGTACCAATGGGTTATTTGAAATTCATCTTTGGTTCACTCCATCTATTTTCCTATACCAAGTGGCCTAACTTTTTGGGAGAAAATTGAGAACCCACCCTCTTCATCAAAATCAAAATTATGTTACGGTATATTAAATCTTGTCTCCGCATCACTTAAGTACATTCAACAAAATGTTATGCATTCATTTGCTATATAAGTCTCTGTAATAGACCCTTCAAGTCGAGCTCTATTACGTACATAACGCTTAAGAGAGCATAAAAACCTGAACAAAATATAGAATATTTGGAATTGTTACTAACAAATAACTTTCAGAAAAGTAAAAGTTAAAGCAAAATTACCTTTTAATCGAAAACATCCATCAAAATTGAACCAGTGTATAGAGTTGTGCTTCATATGGTAAGTGAATTACCAAATGAACCATAACATCAAAAAATGGAGGGAATACTAGTTCAAGCTTACATAGAATTAAAGCTATGTCTTTTTCCATCTTGTCAAGCTCTTCAACTTTAAGTGTCTTGCAATATAATTGTTTAAAAAACTCCCCTAATTGACACAAAGTTACAGACACATCCTTCGGTAAACACCCGCATATTCCACAGGGAAGTAATCGTTACAAAAGTACATGACAATTATGGCTTTTTAACCTTGATATTTTCCCTCTTTAACATTCACACAACGACCTATGTTTGATGCATACCCATCAAGAAACTTCACTGATTGGAGAAACTGATAGAAACCTTGGTTCTCCCTTCTTGACATGTTGTAACAAGCAGGGGGCATAATGTATGACCCATCATCTCTTCTTGTCAAATGCAAATCTTTTCTAATATTCATGTCTTCCTAGTCAACTGTAGCCTTAATTGTGTCTTTCGATTTTCCATCAATTCCCATCATAGTTCCTAAAATATTCTCACAAATATTTTTTCAATATGCATCACATCAAGATTATGCCTTAATAGTAATTCCTTCCAATATGACAAATTGTAAAATATTCTTTTTTTAGTCCAATTGAATTCAACATCATTTATCTTTTGCTTTCTATTACTCAGGTGTTTCCCAAGTGTAAAGTCACCCTAATGTGATAGTTGGTAAACAATATCATCACCACACAACTATAGCAGAGCTTTACCCAATTCTGCTTTTCCATTAAACAGTTTACTTCTTCGCCATCTATGCCTATGTTCCAAATAATGAAGATGGCCCATATAACATATTTTACTTTGTAGCCTCACTGATTAAGTTTTATGATTACACATAGGACAAGCTACATACCCTTCAATGCTCCACCCAAATAAATTCCCATAAGTTGGGAAATCATTTATAGTCCACAAAATAGCGGCATGCATTCTAAATGTTTCACTTTGAACAACATCAAAAGTTAGTATTCCAAATTTCTATAGATTGTTTAAGTCATCAATTAATGGTTGCATATAGACATCGATATCCTTACTAGGAGCGGTATGACCTAGAATAAGCAAAGATAATAACATAAAAGGCTCCTTCATACACTTCTATGGAGGTAATTGTATGTCACTAGAATAACCGACCATATAATGTATGAAGTACTTATATTACCGAAAAGATTAAATCCATTCGAGACTAATCTAAGTCGAGCATTACGACAATCCTGTGCAAACCATGAAAACTTTCTATCAAATTCTTTCCATGCCATTGAGTCTATTGGATTACACATAATGTTATCATCAATGTGTTGCTTTTTATGCCACCTTATATCCATCACCATTTTTTTAACATGAAAAGTCTTTGTAGTGGTGATTTAATAGGAAAGTATCGAAGGATTTTATTCAGTATCCTTTTCCGTCTTGCATCATCCACTTGTCATCTTGATGTACCATAAATCGAAAACTCCTAAACATCTTTACTTTCCTTCCAAAATAGATCACAATCATACTTACATTCATGAATTGAAATATATCCTAATCAAAGGTCCTTTAACAATTTCTTTGCATCATAGTAAGATTTTGGCAATTTGTGTCCAACAGTATATCCTAATCCAAGGTCCCTTAACAATTTCTTTGCATCATAGTAAGATTTTGGCAATTTGTGTCCAACAGGTATTGCATCATTGAGTAAGTCAATTAACATGTCAAAAGACTTGTTACTCCATTTATTATAGACCTTCAAATGCAACAACTTGACAACAAAAGATAGTTGTGAGAAATTTGAGCACCCTGGATATAATTCTTGCTGAGCAACTTTCAATAACTTCCCAAAATTATCTTCAGTTATACTACCAATTATGTTAGGCGTACATGTTTCATTCATAGTCTCCATATAATTCCCACAATCATTGAACATGTCGTCAATGCCATCATCACCATCGTCATTAACATCACAATCATCTACATCATTATTGTTAGTATCATCATAACTTGTACAACTTGTACCACCACTTTTACTACAACTTGGTTCCTTCCGTTCACCATGATAAAGCCATGGACTATAGAATTTATCTATGCCTCGGATTATTAAGTGATTATATACCACATCTTGGTTTTGAAAGTTGACATTTAAGCAATCGATGCAAGGACAACGAATACGACATTCATCACCCATTTGATGTTGTAGAAATTGTATACAACTCTTAACTCTTTCCACGTATTCAATGGACCATTTTTGATGAGACATCCAACTTTTATCCATGCAGCTATACAATTAAAGAAGACAACTAAATTATTTAATGCATTTCTTGTTCAATTTTAGGTTACAATTAAAGTTACTATTAATTAAGGTACGTTGCATTGTTTATACCTATGTTTTGAGAAAGAGACTTCTCGCTATGGCTCCTAGGCTTATGAAAATTTTCACTGATAAGCCTTATCGGAGTTGCATCATTGGTTTCTAGCCTATATACCATCCAATGTTCTAAGAATATTACAAACCAATACATTAAACCAACACATCATTTGCATTAACACAAAACCAGAACACATCCTACCTAAAGTTATACAAACAAAGTTCGTAAGAAAAGAAACACTATGGTATGTAACATTGCTTATACATGTGAATCGAGAAAGGGACTTCTCATTGTGGGTCCTAGGCTCTTGAAAATTTTCTCCTATAAATATCATCGGAGTTGCATCACTAGTTTCTAGCCTATATATTATCCTAAGGATTTATTATGCCTTAATGTTTCAAACAATACCCATATTAAATGCAATCATCATTCAATTGTTACGTGACAATAAAAGTTACTACTAATTAGAACTTCATGTAAATCAAAACTTTTATGTTATGATCAATGATACTTAGAATATCACAAAAAAATTTTCTCACAAATACTCCAACTGGTAAAGCAAAACATATTGTAAATGCACTGGATGATTTACTTGGATCGACAGACAACCACAAACTACAAAGAAGGAGGGTGTCGAACGATTGTGAACGCTCTTCAACATAAAACAGAGCCTATAAAACAAGGGAATTTCATATTTAATAAAATAAATTTGTTCTTTATTTTTTCAGTATTAAAAGAAATTATTATTAACTGTAAATATAGTTGCAAATTACAATATAGTTCATCTTGTATTCATTTATGGTAATTAAAACAATTTCAACTTCAAATTTTATATTCATAGCATATTTCCAAGTCTTTGATGAGAAGAGTAACTACATCCATATATGCATATCATAGCTTTCATCTTTCTAAATCGAGAAAAGTAATGGATGATAAAACTACATCTATATAAAAGCCACATTACTTAGGAGTTAAATGACCTTCCTAAAGGAGAGAAGAGCATTTGAATCATATGAGTCTATAAGACAATTAAAGCAAAATGGTTTGACATAATCAAAGTGTGCTTAGTAGCAAAACACTTTTAATAAGAATATCATGTTGATTACTAGAAACTATCCACACTAATTACGTAGCATAATTAGAATTGTAGTTATGTTGGAAACATATAGTTCAAGGTATATGTATATCTTTATCAATACCCTAGTTATATTAAAGTTAGACAAGAAAGAAAATTACATGTATTAAAGAAGACTTTATATACACAATAATTTTCTCCACCACAAATTTAAGAAACTATTCACATTTAACATGAAACCATTATGTAGCCACATTTCAACATTTCAAATTTAACAAAACATAATGAATTTAAACATGAAAACATTGAAAAAAATGATATCAATATCATTCAGGATTTTTTTCGAACACCTAATATGTAGCCACATATCAACCTAAATTAATAAAAAACTTCATTACTTTCCCTTTCTTCAACCACAATAGCACATATCCACTACATTTCAACCTTTATCATTAGCAAATAACATAAACAACTCAACATTTTGCATAAAAAATACCCATGGTTATCAACATATTAGTTTGGTGTTTATTGTGAGACCAAAAAATCGAAAGCAACACCACTCACCAGTTGGAGACAAAGCAGAAGGAGACAATGGATGACAGAGAGAGGAGAAGACAGTTTAAAAATTGATAGTAGGTGTGAAACAGTTTTAACAATGGAGCATCTATGGAGAGGAAGGGACAAAAATGAAAAAAGAGGGAGGAAGGGAGGTGTTTCGTGAGTCTTTGTTTAAATAGATTGGGACAACGTCATTTGTATTCAAACAAACGACGTCGACTTAGCTTATTTTTTTGTCATTCGTTACATTTGGCGTTCAAGATAAAATTCGTCGCCAAATCCTATATTTACCTACTGAATTAAATAAGTGTCGTAAATTCTATAATATTTTGCTATCAAACTAGATAAACATCACCAATACTAAACTTTTTTCATAAAATTTTTTATTTAGCTAAAATGATTAATATAAAGTTCTCATATTACAATCAAAATTTTTATAATATTTGTTTTATAGTTATATATTCAACAAATCATTAACATCAAGTTTGGAAATTATTAATATTTAATATTGATTGCCATTTACAAAAGAATATTGGAAAATATTGTCATCTAGCTTTTATTTCTTATAAGTTAACTCAACATTCTTTTCAAAGAATATTTATTTTGCTAAAATAATTAATAAGAAGTGAACATTTGTACAATCAAATTTGTTCACTTAATGTAATATTTAGATAATTATTTGTAATAAACATATAATATTATTATAAATCAATGTGATTAACTTCTAATATTTTCAAACATTATTATGGCGGTCATTGAGGTATTATAATAATAATTTTTCTCTATGTGTAATAATAATTATCTTACACAAAGGTGACAACAAATATGGCAATGTCTTCAACTTGGCAACGAATTTTTTGTTTCTAACAACATTGTACTATATCTCTTCCGACAAAATGGAAAACAACATTGTTTATCTTAACAAGAATCGACGTTGTTTTGTATTAGGTTTTTATCACTACTTCAACAAACATCTCTTCATTTTTGTGTTAGCCATCAACATTCCTCTACATTCACAGTCCAATAACCATTGTCCCCTCTCTTGTGCTCGTCTTCTGTATTGTGGTCATCATCGTCAAAGAGCCGTCCTTAAATGTATTGGTACTGTTCTTTTTTTTTTCTATTTTCAAACCCTCTATCTTGTACTAAGTTTAATTTATACTTTTAGGTGTTTATTGTGAGTTCTAAATTCTACATTTGTTGTATGGGTTGTGTTTGTGGTTGTGTTTTGAAGATGATTTATTGTCTTCCCTTGTTAGTTGTATATGGGTTAACTTCTTTTTATGACCTTTAACGCTTCCCTTAGGAAAGCTTACTAACTATATAATGAAAGGACTGAAAGAGTAATTAACTTTTTTTAAATTTGTATTAATAGTAATATAACCCAATATAGATAATACTATATGCTGTACATCAAGAACATAGTCATATGTCATTTACTTTAAATTCTAAAATTTTGGTATGATACAAAGGGTAAATAGAACGTTGTTATTTTAATAAGGGTAACATTCATCTCATTAGGCAGATAGAAGATGTATTAGTACTAAACTATATTACTTTAACTTATCATCGAAATTGGAGTTGAACGTAATGAATTTTATTTTAAATTCACATTTATAGAATATAACTCTTAACATAATTAATGAAGGAATGCCAACATAGCAACTAGTTTCTGATGGTAGAAATTCATTCCATTGGGAGGAATGTGGGAAAATTGTCCTTATTGAAGGAAAATACAATGTAGAATAAATCCCCTTTTTATACACTAATAATCATTTTTCATCTACAACCGATCTTCTTCTTCAAGGTTTTCAGTATCATCCAAACTACGTCACTTTCCTTATTATTTAGAACTCATTTCTTATTATGAAGCTATTATATATATTCACATTTGATGGTATGTACTATATGTTATGTTAAGCTTCCTTTAATCTTCAAGATAACATCTATGGCCATAGAGGCAAGGATAATGTCACAAATGTCCGTAAAGGATTAGAGAAATCGATTGTTTTGGAAATTCATCGATTCCAAAGACTTTGTATGCTCATTCAGGTATGTATATGTTCCAATTTGGGTTCGTTAAATGGTTTCACTAAACTAGCAATCTAAGTTTTATACTGACTGTGTTTTAGGTGAAATGCATCATACTAGTAGTTCATCCAAAGAAGTCGTCTTTCATACTAAATCTACGGACTTATTCACTGTATCCTCTGGAAGTTTAGCTATAGCAAACAAGCTAAAAAGGGTGTTAACAACCCTACACCTGAGGGAAGATCTTTCACTATTTCAATTGGTGCCTTCGAACATGTAAGAACCCTTCTCGGGAATCCAGATATAGGAAACTCATTTACCTTTACCAGCTCTCATGTCACTTGGAATTTATAAAAACAATTATATCATTATCATTTATCAATAGAATCAATTGGATTCAGCTTTAAACTTTACTTATTGTTCTATCTGTAAGAATTTTTCAACAGCCTTTCTACTAGTTAGTGGTAAGGCTGGGTACTATTTTCGTTGTTATTGTTGTTGTTCTATGTCTGTAAGAATTATTAACCTTCTAGTTAAAAGTTTGTACTACTTACCATATATCATTATATTGATTAATACTACTCTTTTTACATAAAAATATGATTTTTTTTTATTATTAAAATTAATCATTTCCAAAATATATTTACTTTTCATATTTTAAATAACTTACCATGTATTTTTTTAACTGTAACATCCCACCCCGACGGGAAGGGTAAAATAGTAATTTGGTCAGGGATGAGAGTGATTAGGACTGATTTGGCATTTTCATGCATAC
>JANZLD010000236.1:71592689-71602723 GCA_026413575.1 Erythroxylum carthagenense
TCTATTCAGAGAAGAAAATACCCTATATATGATTTCCTGCTAGGTTTAAGGTCTTTTACGTGTTTGCATGGGAGACTTCCTCCTGTTAGTGGGCCGTGGATATGGACCTATGGGACGAGACCAATCAAGGGGCCTGTGAATTTTGAGTTTGGGCTTGGGTCCGGTATATCCGACCCAACCACCTTTTAAAAACCTAATTATGTAATTTTGGTGGTTGCAACATATTTAAACATAGCCCTTGTAAAATCGAGTCATATCCATAGCTGACAAAATTGTTTTACTTTCAAGACGTTAGACGGTTAACATGACAAAGACATTCCAAATTTCCAATAACACAACGCTAAAGCTGACTATAATTGCGTGGCTATCAAAACATTTGCTTTGCTATAACTGTACGAACGTGGAAAATATCCTTGAAGTCGTACGCCTAATGCCATACCAGGATGGCTTCAAGGAGCACCAAAAGTCTTTCAAAACGGCACTTGTTATCTAGATAATATATACGTTTAGGTGTGATAAATCACATGATTTACCATTGACCTTCACAATCCAATAAGAGAAAAGCTTTAAGATTTACGCTACTCTAACCCATGCCTCTGTATAATATATTGAGATAACGATTAAATACTCTAAAAAAACATTTTAAAATTTTTTACTGTAATATTTATAACTTTAATTAAGTATTAAAATTTTAAACTCAAATAATTATATTTAAAACATCATTTTCATTAATTTTTATTTTAAAGATCTCCTTTTCTTTATCCATATGAAGATAACCTTTATATCAATATTTTGTGTCAATATTTTCCTCCTTTTATCTATTTTTCTTTAGTATTAGGCTTTTATAAGTCACTCACAAGCATTATCATTTTAAAGGACAAAGAAGAGCTTGAACACTGTGTCGAAGTATTTTTGTTTTTATAATAAAAATGTATCGTCCGTATTTTGCGGATGGACAAGATGCCACCATCAGAGTCATTCCTCTTCTTTTTGCGCTGCCATGGCTCGCATCCTACCTTCCTCTAGGTACACGGTTGGACATGGGACTGCTGCCGCTTATCTCAGAGCTTCAATGGAAGTAAATTTTGCCCAAAATATTCGTCGGCATTATTTTCTTTGGTTGAAAATTTAAGGAGGGATTCGATACTTCTATGGAAGAAGAAATATAGAAAAATTTTATTCTGAATTTTTGAAAATCAATACTACTTTATGATTAAGGCATAAATATAATAAACGTAAATGTAAGATGTACTTTATTAGAAATCTTGTTCATTTTTTATAACTCTCTTTGATTCAAATTCGGAAATAAGTTTATCCCTACTACCATAATCGAATACATGTTTTGGTTCATTTCATACAGTCAATCAGTCGGTTGTAATTTAATGACATAATTATTTAAAAATATTCTTTATCTTATACATATTTATATGTATATGAAAAAGTTTATAAAATAAATATACACTACAAATTAAATTATGATAAGATTTATATTATATTAACGTATTACCCCTAAATTGTTCTTAATTATTGTTATATTAAGATTAGATATTAATAAAAACGTAAAAAAAAGTAGTATACATTATATTTTTCTTTATGAAGGAAATTGTTAATCTCTTATACTAAAATATGAAAATAGTTAAACAAATGTTTTGGTGTTTAGTAGAAAATAAGTTCACTTTAGGGAGAATGTTTTATTGTTTTCAATTAGTAAACAACAACAACTACTACCCAGTGAATGTCTTGCTAATACATGAGATCTGGAGAGATTTAATAGTACACAGCCTTATCCCTAACTGGTAGAGAGATTATTTTCAAATTGTTCTCGGTTGATATTAATTTGAAAAATCATTGAACAAGATGAAATGACACTTTGAGGATAATGTTCAAACATTATTAATTGAATTCATTAATAGTGGAGAACTAATAATATTGAATAAAGTAGACACTAAGTTTATGCTTTATATCTAATTGGAATGATGTATGATGAAATAATTGAATTATATGAACAATCATACATAAAAAAAGTTAGTCAAAACTACTTTGACATTCATAAATATTTGAGTAGTCATAATGTGTTGCTAGACGCTAATCTTAATATATAGATATAAATTATTTAATTAAATCGTTCAAAATAAATTAAAGAATTTTAATTTATCTAATCCTAAATATGATTAGGTTTATAATTTATATCTATTACTAACATACTTGATAATCTAATGGGTCACAGATAAATAATAAGTTTAAAAAGCGGTGTTTTAATCAAGTTGGATTTTAATATAAAGTTTTAAAAATTTTACGATTAAATATAAGGTATTTAATGAATAAGAATCAATACGAGATATTAGATCTTATTTGGCCCTAATTAGTATTAAACTATAATTAATTGTAATCTTAAATAAACTTTAATTAAAATTATAGTTTAATTTCAATTAAATTACTATAACGTCAAAGTCATATTATAAATAAACTTAGACTCCAAGAGAGCTAATATTTCTTACATAACTCTTTCTACAATAGTTGTAAAGTTTTCTCAACACATTTTGTGAACACTATTATTAGATGTCAAACACGTGTGCTTGTGGTGGAATTGGGACGAGTTGATTTCATAAATAGTTTAAGGGAAATGATAAGAAAAAAATCAGTTTTCATAATAAGGTAAAATCATGATTCAAGCTTTATTATATTTTATATGTTAATTATGTTATAGAATATTAAATAATTTTTACTTTTGAGAAATCAAAAGAAACAGTTTCATGTTTTAGTTTGCCTTGTGCAAGATCAGATCCCACCATGATTTTCCAATAAAATGTCAACCCTCTAATGGTATCTATATAAATAAGTTGAGAAAACTCAACAAATGGTATAAAGAGGGGTAGACAAGAAGTGTAACTCCTTTAGAGCCAAAGTTTATTTGTAATAGAGTTTGAATCTTTTAATATTTTAGTTGAAATAAAACTATAATTTAATTAACTTTAATTATAATTACAATTGATTATAATTAAACACCTATCAAGCCCATATAAGATTCACTATTTGATATTAGTACTTATTTATAAATATGAATTATTAAATATTTCATATTTAAAGTTATTGTTTCTCAAACTTTACATTTAAATCCAACTTGATTAAATTATCTTTTCTTTTATCAAATGTTCTTATAATACTAGATAATATTTAAGGTTATATAAATAAACTCCATTAATTTATTTTCAACTATCTATTTAAATAATTTATATCTATAGATCAAGATTAACATTTAACAACGCGTTATGAACATTCAAATATTAAAAATATCAAAGTGGTTTTAACTAACCTTTCTATATATGATTTTTTTGTATTATTCATCATTTCATCATAAAATATTTTGCTTAAACATAGAGTATAGAATTAATGTCTATTAAATATGAATCCAATTATGTTAATTCTCCATTATTAGTAATTGATTCTAGGGTAAAAGATATAGACCACCCTTGTAATTTAAGAAATCTCATAAAACTCCTTGATCCTTAAATTTCTTGAAAAAACCCCTCTTAGTTTTTTTTTCCCAAAAAATGCTTTTTTCTTAGACTTTGGTTTAAAAAAATAGTGCTAAAATCTATGTAATATGAACTCATACGGGGACTAACCAATTATTCTTTTATAATTATTCAACCTAACTCTTAAACTTGAATTGAACGGATTAAATTTTGAACAAAAGTAATAATTAATTATAATTATCTTAAATTGTTAATTTAAGTCAAATTTATTTATTTCTGATTATGCTTAAAAGCTGAGTTAGTGATATTTAACTAGTTTACATCTAAGGTTCATACTGCATGTAGTTTGTCATTATTTTTTGACCAAGGTCTAAAAGAAGGAGTTTTTTTATATAATTTTAAAGATCAAGATTTTTTAGAGGTTTTTTTAAACTATTGGGGATGCTTATGTCTTTTAACCTTATTTCTATTAATGGTATTAAAAATCTTCTTAATTATCATTTTACCTTAGCTAATGATTTCCTGAATCGATACAAAATTGAGAATAATAGAACATAATCACTTTAGAGTGATGAATCTTATATTGATCACTCAACTATCTCTATATGGTTCAATCTATATCTAATAACTAACAATTAAACTACCCTAATACGGATATGTTATAGGTATTATCAAAATATATCAATCCATGTATGAGATACTTTGGAGATCTCAAATTAAAAGATCAACTGTACAATTATTAAAATGAAAATTTCTATAATCATACAAGTAATGTTTTAAACAAAATTATCATATCAGGTCAATTTAATGAAGTTTTTCTTTAATGAGCACTCATATGTTTGTTTAAATATCTTTATACTTTAATCTATAAGATTACTATTTTTTCATAAGGAAGAAATATGACGTATTCTAGTCTTTTTAACACTCTATTAGTATCCAGTTACAATAGAACAATGACTAAGAATAATTTAAGAATAATATATAAATATAATAAGAATTTCACCATCATGATCTCATTATAATTTTATTTTAAATATATATTAATCTCATGAACTTGATCATATAAATATGAATATGTATAAGATGAGAATGTCTTTAAAAGATATATCACAAAAGTACAATTAACTTGTTGGTTGTAGGACATAATCAAAAAATCTCTCACTTGCACTAAGCTAATTGTTTCAATATCTTATACCATATCATAATATGATAATCATATTACTACCAAAACATTTGTTTAGTAAGTGAATTCTACAAGATATTTGAGAATGAATAACACTTGTTTAAATCTTGCGAGTTTCAACTTAATTATCATTATAATTAAAAGAAATTGTCTAAATATGTACTTAGATCTTTAATGAAACCTGATCTCAATTTGCATACCTAATGATTCTAATGTTCCACTATAAATTACTATATAAACAATGCAAGGAACTATACTAAGTCTAGTAAAGAATTTCTTGATATAAATAATTGTTTTTACTAAATGAAAAATACACTGCGGTTAAATTAATGCTACATTGGAACCTTTTCAATCTCAAACTGATATTGTTCTAAGTAAAATAAACCTTAACTAGGACTTTAAATATAACCCTAAAAACTCAAATATAAACATATTCTAGAATAATGGATATGTTACTACTTCATTACTATCAAATATCTCAATTACTAAACACCTTTAATATATTATCTATGTATTTAGATTATAATATGTAAACAAAATTTGTATTTATCTCTAGATCTGATTCCCGTAATTAAGTTATTAACTTTTTACATCCGAGAAGAGTTATTCTTAGACTTTCATATTTTTAACAATTGAAGCAAAAAATTTTATTCTCTTAAGACAATATGTCATCTATATAGTTAGAGTATAACAATACTTCTACTAAGCATCTTATATAAATGATAAATCCAAAATTACCTAAAAAAAACTCTTTAAATTCATCATGAAAGTTAATTTTAACATCTTATATCCTTTAACCTACACATCAAATGGATCAACAAAGGCGTTAGTTTCAACTGAATGTATTATTATGAGATTTGAAAATTTCACACTTCATCTTACTCTCATTGCTTATCTTAAGAACTATTATGCTATAAGTGTGCATTAAAATAAACATTATATTCCATAGGGTTTGTGAGATGCTATCTACCCTTTTGGATATATCACAATTTTTTATTTTTCAATTTAGTTCTAAACTTATTGGATAATATATTCTTCAACTAGGTATCACATCCCAAAATCGTTAACTTTGTTTCTTTTAAAGTTTTACCAATTTCGTATTTAACATAAAATATTATTAATTGATCTAACTAAAACTGGCAAAGGTAAGTTATTGTACTAAGCATAGTTACAGAATAATGAATTTTATATCATAAAATATCCTATATTGCAGTTTCCTTTTTATACAAATTCATATTATTATGAAATTTAGTTGTGGAGGTATTCACTAAACAATTTTATTCCCTATAAATAGTAAAAAAATTTCAAATCTCAATACATTAATATTATCAAAATATTTCAATATTCTTAATGCTTAATTTATTCTTAGATTTAAATACTTTATAAATTTTTCAAAATTTTAAATCAATATTTCATTTAATACATATGACTACATTAGATAAAGTCAATAGTAAATTTAATGAAATACTATTATTCATCCTTTTATGAATTGTTGTCACAACTCATACATCATATGTATAAGATTTGACATTGCATTACCATCATCCTTTCACTGAAGTTTGATTTGACCATCCTTTAACTTGTCAATTTTCATAAGTTTCTTATAATTTATAATCAAATGATCCATATATTATTGTATGCAACTTTTTGATTCTCATTATACTGATTTAACTAACTTGGAATAAAAGAATGATTCAGTTATTTAACTTTTGATTCTTGCCATTTATATTAATTATGAATATCCTTGGATCCAATAAAAATGAACTATTTGTACAAACTTGAATCAATGACTTTTATTAAATAAATCTATTTCTTATCATGCCTTTAATATTGTAGTTATATTGAATCTAAATTTAGTATCAAATATTCAAAAACATGAACTGGAAATATTTATGAACTTTATCATATCTTGTATAGGCAAGAAAAGCCATGCAATCAATTTTCTTTTAATAACAATTATTATCATACCTAAGCCAATGCCTTTAATTGTAGTCCATGCTTATACTTTTAATAGAATAACTATAATAGAATAATTCTATTAAGACATTATACCTTTCAGATCTACTTGATACAACTATTTGTATTGTGCTATTATGGTGTTGACATACATTTTAATTGTTTCCATTAAAGTTTATAAATCATTATCCAACTTAAAATTTCATTATATTTTGTCTTGAATATGATATTGATCTATCTTTAAAACTTTGTCATTAAAATCTCTAATAGGGAATAATAACAAAATAATATAATGGACATAAATTTTTCTTTCTTTGAGAAATCTTTTAAAACCTAACCTATGTCCAAGAAATTTGGTTTCCTATCACTTAATATTAACTATATTAAGTAAAGGTAATTTTTACTTAGAATATAAGGTAAATGGAAGAAATAAAGTAATTAGTTATATCCTTTAACAATAAAATAAGATTAGAACTTCAATTATTTATTTGGTTAATCCCATTATGTTATTTGAAACAATAACTCTAACTATTACTTTAGAAAGATTAATCGAATCTCTCTAATGGGCTAGGTCTCCATTCAAATTTATTTTTAATCTTGAGTTACTCAACAAACTAAAAAAACTTAGTTAGGTAGATAAGATCCATATCAATCACATCTTATATGACTACTAGATTATGTGACAACGCTTGCTAAACAAATATGATATGTTTTTACTAATCCTACCATTGAATTAATCTGATCTTAAATCCATTCATTTAAATCATATAAATTTAGTTAAGTATAACCCATTAATTTAAAATAAAACATATTTTGATTAAAGAGGCCTTAAGTTCCTCAACAAGCCTTATAATAAATATAACTCTAGTTTTATATTTAAATAATGAAAGGCAATAATCATGTTCTTAATGTGTAATAAATATTTAACGAGTTATTTTTCAAATGGTCTCACCAAGCATAAATTACATGTAAAATATCATATATTTTAACATAAAATTCAATATCCATAGACAACATATTAAACATATAAATCAAAACATGCAATCTAGAAAAATATAACCAAATTATGTACATAAAATGTTAAACCTTATTTGATTTTAGTTGTTAATCTTCATATTCTAAAATAATATTTTTAACTCCTTGGATAGCTAAATTATATAAAACCATTGATTCATAAATAGATCAAAATTTTGTTCCAAATATAAATTTAATTTGATTTGAAAAGAAATTTCAAATTCAATTTAATAACCATTTTCAATTATCTTAATTCCTTTAATAAAATTACTTGAAAATAATTTTCAACAAATTACTCTTCTTACCTATTATAATTTTAAAAACTTCTTCCTGAAAAATTTAAAAAGTAAGATATTCTATCCTAATCATAAAATTATTTAATCTAGCTAGAAATAAAATTTTCTTATTTAAAAAACTATTTTTTAATATTGAAGGAAACATTTTTGTAAGTTAAAATTCTTTCAAATTTAATTAAGAAAGCCCTTTAAATTATTTATTTAGAGATTAGTTTTTTTAATTAATTGGAAAATGATTTCTTAATAAATTAAAAACTATCTTTAAAAATATTAAAGAAGAATTGATTTTTTAATTAATAAATTAAAAAATATTTAGAAATTTAATCAAGGAGAATATTTTTCCAATAATTCAAGAAAAATATTATTCAAATTACTAAAGAAATAATTTTTAAATGAATAGAATGATAACTCCCTAATAAATAAATGATAATGGTATTGCTATCGTCTGCAACCAAATTAATACTAAGTCTAGCAATGAAAAATGTAGTTAGTGAAGAGTTGAGATTGTTTCCACGAGAAATTTCAACAGTAAAGGTTATACGAGTTTAAAACTAAAACAAATTGAGGAGTTTAATTCACATAAATTTAAGAAATTAAAAATGGCATAAATCAAAATTTAACAAAAATAATCAAATATGAAAATTCAGTAAACAAACCTTGGTTCAAGTCACCTATGTTATCAAACTAATATGGATCATCGATATAAAACTCAGTCCATTAACAAACATTCAGTGGGTGATTTTTTCTCTTAAGATTAAGTGAATAGAAACATGTATTCTAAACATTCTTTTTAGTCAACAACTTAGATACGATCTTAAGTTTAATTGATTAATAACTTTAAGAACTAAGAAACCAATGAACAAGACAACACACGTACGACATGCATTTAATCAAGTTAAGCTTCTTTTTAGAATTTTCAAACTCTAACGTAAAGATGGTAATCCTAATTGCCACTTTGGATTAGCAAAACTAAACGTTAATTCCTACTAATCTAGCTATACATTAAACAAATCAATTCCTAGTTGTGCACCCTAAAAATCAATTAATTCAATCATGAAAAGCAATTCGGAATACACTCAATAATCATCAATGAAACAAACTTTATTTAGAAATCTCACATATTTTAGATGATAATGTGGTTCCTTTCAACCAAGAAGAAAGATTTAGCTACTCATAATAAAAGTAAAAACCAACAGAAGAATAGCAAAATACAAAGTCTCCATTCCTGGTCTTTTTCTAGAAAAGTATGAAAAATCCTCAAAAACTAGAAACTATGCAGAAATGTATAAATTACGACCCTCTGTGAATAGTGAATGTCTTTTTTTTTAATGATTTTGAATTTTCTCCCTCTTCCCTCCTTTCGTAATCTTTAGTAGATACACTCCTTCCATATTCAAGTCGCAAATCCCTATCAGTAAGGCAACAACTTGATTCCCAAAATCATGAAGATCTTAGGTGGATCGAATCTGATTTCAAATTAGATTCTATAGATAACCTTTCTCCTTGCATATGCCCACATTTAGAATACTTTATTCTTAATAAGGAGTAAGGTCAGAGTTATTCCAAGATTAGAATACTTTAATCTTATTAACAAACGTCCCTTTTTAGGCTTTATATTACCTTAATCTTTAGCTAAACATCCTTATCACAGGCCAATGATAGCTTAACCTATTGTCCGAGCATACCTCTTCTTCTTTACTAAAAAAAGCAATAAAACCCTAGTATCACTAACATTAAACAGAGTTGCCTTTGCCCCTAATTGAACCAACCACCACTATATTTTCCACAGCACCATATGCTGCTGGTAAGTGCCTAGTAACTCTACTTCTACCATTCTTTATCTTGCCTACAAGCTACTGGTAACTTTTTCCTTCTCCAGTTAGTCAGTATTCACCAAGGAGAAGAGACCACTGTTGGACCCCAGGAAAATTTTTCTCTAAGTAAGCATGATTTCTAATAATTTTGGAGTTTGGATAGATTTAATTTTTGGAACTATAATGATGCCAAGGTTAGTAGGACTTGTTGAGTAGATAAGGAAAGTAAAGTGTTGAAGTAATGAGGATGTAATAAGGACATTTTTGGGAGATCACTTAAGCATGGAAGAGCATA
>JANZLD010000236.1:71647998-71668139 GCA_026413575.1 Erythroxylum carthagenense
AATTTAGCTCAAATCACATAACCGCTCATAACACATAACACTCAATATGCTTCATACTTGACAATTTAAAGATGCAAATGCACAACAAATGGCTTGAGGGTTCCATAAAACAGAATGAGGAAATCGAAGTTTATCCCATGAACAGAATGAGTCCATTTTTCAGAGCTCATATGCCACAAGCGGGCAGTCGAGAGAAGGCTTTTGTCAATGTGCACGTGATGAACAGAATGGTTCCACT
This sequence comes from Erythroxylum carthagenense, assembly GCA_026413575.1. NCBI lineage: Eukaryota > Viridiplantae > Streptophyta > Magnoliopsida > Malpighiales > Erythroxylaceae > Erythroxylum > Erythroxylum carthagenense. Next base: position 71,648,237 of record JANZLD010000236.1, read on the forward strand.
CTCATCCAAACAGAAGCACACAATCATGCTCAGAATCATTTTACCAAAATGCTTTTATACTTTCAAACCTTTTCTTCCATCTTTCATGTTCTTTCCTTTCTATATATACAAAATGCTATGACATATTTCAAGGCATAACATTGATCAAAATCACAATTTAATTACATCAAGATATCATGCTTCTTTGACGGTATAACATAGTCAAAATCATCATGTATTTTTAACAAGTCAATTTTAAACAATTTAATACATATTCACACATAGGCGAGAATTTGACCAATCACACAATAACTGTAAATACATTACCCACCTAATTTGCTTGCAAAATCCAAGTCAAGGTTGTCTTTTCCCTTACTCTTGGGTAGGATTCTCTTGGTTCCCTAAAACAAACCAAGTCTCATTCAATAGAAATCCAATTAAAAATTCCATAATGCAAAATTCACTAAAATTGATTCTAGAATGCTTAAACCCAAGCATTTTCTAGACTCCATGAACTAAAATCCTTCCAAAAATCCAAAAGATTTAAAATGATCTTACCTTCATTCTACACCAAATGAAGGAATCTTTAGCTCAAAGGGAAGCTCTTCTCTTCCTCTTCCTTTTTTCCTTTCTTGAACAACTCCAAAATCTCTTTTGAAGACTAGGAAAAGTTAAACCCTAGCTTGTTTTCTCTTCTTTCTCTCCTTCCCTTCCTCTCTTATATTTCTCTCTCTTCTTCGCGACACTCTCTCTGTTTCTCTTCAATTTTAGTTCTTCTCTCTTCTTAAATGCAAAATAACACTTCTTCTTCCAATTATGCCCTTACTGAATGCAAAATGTCCCATTTGCCCTTCCATTTATGCCTTAAGTCTTTTTATGCTTAAGTGTCTTGCCAACAATACCCTTGAATATTCTGACATAAGTTTTTCTTCTAGAAAAATGGTCTCCCTTGTCTTAATTTTTTAATGACCTCAAAATCATTCCATTTGGTTTAGAAATTTAAAAGTTAGGGCCAAAACATTTAAGACTATTGTTAAACTAAAACAGTACACTATACCTAACTTCCATCCAGAATTTGAAAGTCTTAGAGACTGAATTAAATTTTGATTTCTTCACACCATTTGTATATCCATGTCTCTAGTCTAATTTGAAACAAGAACCATCTCATTTGGAATCCTATAGATCCAGATATATTCTAAATACCGAAGTATGTCTAATAAACATCCAATTCATACTCTTTCAACCAATACCCTTACCTTGATTCAATCCATATTTTTCAAATCAATACCAAATGCTATAAAATTCTATGGAGGGACATAAAAAATGTGTTAAGAAACTATTGGTTTAAGAATCACTTCATTTGGAGGTCGGATAACAAAATTATGGCCAAAAGAATTAAACAAGATTTGGTCCTCAATCATATTGAACCTGTCCAGGGACAAATGGAATAACTCTCTCTACAGATGTCGGATTAAGATCATCTTAGGATGGTTTAAAAGAGAAATTTGAGATATACAACTTTCAAAAAGACCTTGAGGTCAGATTTTATTATCTCAAGGGTCAAAAATGAACCAGACAATAGGATCAGACGAAACCAAAGGAAAAAGCAGACGAATGGGAAAAAGCAAATGAATCGGGAAAATTGCTATAACTTTACATAAAGATATTGGATTGAGGCTTTCTTTATATGGTTCAAAAGAAGACCTCTAGATCTACAACTTTCATGAAGACTTCAAAGACTTTATCATCTGAAGGGTAAAAAATAGAGTAGACGATAGATATAGATGAAACCAAAGATGAATGGGAAAAAGCAGAAGAATGGGAAAAATTGCCATAACTTTCCCTAAAGACATTAGATTAGGGCGTTCTTTAGATAGTTCGAAATAAGACTTCAAGATCTACAACTTTCATGAAGACCTTGAAGGCATATTCTATCTTTTGAAGGAGACCATAGGTACAGACAAAACCAAATGAAAAAGCAGACGAATGGGAAAAAGCAGATGAATCGGGAAAATTACTATAACTTCCCATAAAGATATCAGATTAGGGTGTTCTTTAAATGAATTGAAAGATAACTTCAAGATGTACAACTTTAATTAAGACCTCGAAGATAGATTCTATTGTCTAAAGGGTAAAAAATGGAGCAGACGATAGGTATAGACGAAACCAAATGAAAAAGCAGACGAATGGGAAAAAGCAGATGAATGGGAAAAATTGCCGTAACTTTCCCTATAGATGTTGGATTGGGGAGTTATTTTTATGGTTTGAAAGAATACTTCAAGATATACAACTTTTATAAAGACATTGAAGATAGATTCTATCGCTCGAAGGGTTAAAAATGGAGTAGACGATAGGTATAGATGAAACCAAATGAAAAAGCAGACGAATGGGAAAAAACAAACGAATGGGGAAAATTGATATAACTTTCCCTAAAGATATCAGATTGAGGATTTCTTTAGATTATTTTATAGAGAACTTCAAGATCTATAACTTTTATGAAGACCTTGAAGATAGATTCTATCGTCTGAAGGGTTAAAAATGGAATAGACGATAGGTATAGATAAAACCAAATGAAAAAGCAGACGAATGGGAAAAAGAAGATGAATGGAGAAAATTGCTATAACTTTCCCTACAGATATTGTATTGAGGCGTTCTGTAGATGATTTGAAAGAGAACTTCAAGATCTACAACTTTAATGGGACCTTGAAGACAGATTCTATCGTTTGAAGGGTCAAAAATGGAGCAGACGATAGGTATAGATGAAACTAAATGAAAAAGCAGACGAATGGGAAAAAGCAGATGAATGGATAAAATTGCTATAACTTTTCCTAAAGATATCAAATTAAGGCGTTCTTTAGATTATTTGAAAGAGCACTTCAAGATCTACGACTTTTATGAAGACCTCAAAGATAGATTCTATCATTTGAGAGGTCAAAAAATGGACCAGACGATAGTGTACAAAAGGTCAAACATAGAAGAAGCAGAAAGTCAAACATAGATGATATAACGTCATCATATACGACATGATGTCATCGTAGATGACCTGATGTCATCATAGATGATACATTTTTATAGGCGATATGACATCATCATAGACGATATGACATCATCACAGATGATACTATCTATACTCTTGAATATCTCCAATTATAAAGACCATAATTTTCATCTCCAATGTACAAAATTCTCATATTTTATACCGTTGGAAAGATAAAAGAAAGACCTACAAATTTCTAGAAGACAACTTTGTCTAAATCTATCCAGATCAATCCAAATTTTTCCTGAAGTCAAAATATGAACTTTACATTCCTCCACTAATGTACTGCACCCAGTTCTCTACTTCATGATAAATTTTGAGATTCTTAAAGACAGAATTTAAATTTGATGTCTTCATAAGAAATGTAGCCATATGTTTTTAGTTTAATAGAAATTAAGAATAATCTTGTTTGGATAACTAGGGAAAAAGTTGTGGCTAAAAGACTGAAGTATATTTCGTGAACATTTTCCAGATTAACCATCCATTTTGTTTCACAATCTTTCCTTAACACAACTCGTACCAAGATCACCTTTTTTACTTTATTTACTCCTCATTCTCGACTCCATTTCAAATCAATATCGTCCATAAGAAAATATAGTCCATGATTAATCATGAAAACTAATAACAGAACATACACACACACATATATATATATACCCTTCATCAACTTAGTACACATATTCAACTTCTTTTTCTTTTTTTCTTTTATTGTACTTCTAACTTTCACCTTAATTCTTCCCATTTCAAAATCTCTTATCCACCAAAAACACCAAAGTCAAACATGGACCGATCCAAAATTTCTCATTTACTGCTTTAATCTTGTCTATCATTTCTAACTCAAAATTTTCATTCATTTGTTCTTTACTCATAACTAATTACCAAAATTTCTCATTTACCAGTTCTAATATTCTAAGAAAAGTTTGGGGTCCAACACAGATATATTAAAATTTGAATGAAATGATAGTCTTTATTATAAATTGGGTTATATATTATAAATTAAAATTTGTAGTAATCAAAATGGATTAGTTAATTTGTGTTTAAATTGTATGATTAATAATTATAGAAATTGAGCTATGGATGTTTTGAGTTTATGTCTATGATTAGATTATTTAATCAAATAATCAATAATCATACACAATAAGTTATAGTTAAGAGTATAAGGTTGAATTATGTGATTACACAAATTCAATTATAAATGTGACTTTATAATTGAATTATGTAATAATAAAAATGAGTTACAGTTGTGACAACTTGTCAGTTTATGATTGAATTATATATTCATACAAAATAGGTTATAGTTTTGAGTTTATTTTTGAATATATAATTTTACAAAATAGTTTATAGTTTTGATCTTATGTTTGAAATAAGTAATAAAATCAAATGAGTTATAGTTGTGAAAGTGTAGCAATTAATTTATATAATTGATGTTTAGGTTTAGAAAGAAACAGGAGTTATTGAGAAACTATTATTAATTTATTTCTTCATATTTTTTACACAACTTTATTTTGATATGAAGTTGTTAAGCTAATTTTGATATATGTCTTCATTTATTTTTACAATTAAATGGAAGGAAGTTCAAGTACTCCTACTAATTCAACCACTTTAGGAAGATTCAATGACCCAGCTTAGGCTTATGCTAGATTAGTTCTTAGAATGAAAAACCATACAATTTTTTATTTTACAACAAGCATTTAAAAGGTGGAGAAATCACCAGATTAAAGAAACATGTAGCTGGGCTCAAAGGTGAAGTGAAACTTTGTAAAAAAGTGAGCCATAATCTGAAATAGCAAATGAAGACTTTACTTGAAGAGTATCAGCATAAGAAAGATAGAAGGAAAAAATTGAATTACGAAATTGGTCGTGAAAGTTCTTTTGTTGGTGTTTAGGAAGATAGTAAGAATGTTGGTGGTGGTAGTATTCCTACCCGATAAGAAGGGAATATTGCACCTGATGTTAGGAAAAGAAGAAGACAAATGTCTAAATTTTTTACACTATGTCTAACACATAGAGCTCAGCCTTCAATCTGTAATGCCTTACAATCTAGAGAAGTGGCTTATAGTGTAGATATGACAATAGCTAGATGATAATAATTCAAGTATAGCTTTCAATGCTTCCCATTTTTATTATTATCAGCTTATGGTAGATGCTATTACCTTTTACGGTCTAAGGTATAAAGCTCCACCAATTGATAACAACAGAGGTAAACTTTTGAGTAACTCTGTTTATGAAATTAAAAATTATTTGGATGAAAGAAGAATGATTTGGGTTACTTTTAGGTGTTTAATCATATGTAATGTGTTAGACCCCGTTTCTGGAGTCCAACTATCTGCTCTAATACCAAATAGTGTTGGCGCCCGAGTCACGGTGCCTATTACGAGGCTTTGATTTCTCAAAAATTTCAAACTTCGGAAAATTTTAGATTCAACAGTGGTGGGTTCGTTGTGGCAAAAGTCTGGCCTCACCGTGGCGAAGTATAAAGGTCAAGCAAAATGACCCTTCGGGATAAGTACGCCGCAGTGAAAGTTTGCCTTTGCCACAGCGAAGTCTCCCAATTTTTAACGCAGAAACCCTTTGGGAAAGGTTTGCCACAACGTACTCTGGGCCTCGTTGCGGTGAAACCTTCAGATAAAACCCAGACCACCAACATTCAACACAACACATACATACATTCATACAATTCTTTTAACACAACCATTTTAACAAAAAATTTAATTATGAATATGCACAAATGAAACTTCTTCAATTCATCATTTCATTATTAAAGCAAAAGAGTTTGATAAACTTTATTTACATATCAAAAGCCACACCATTGACTTATTACAGAATACAGAATGCACATGATACAATTGAATGCTTATGCTTAATATGATTCTAAATACCAAAAGTTTCTAAACTAACTTAATTGCTAAATATAGCTATCTTAGAGTTACCAAATGCCTTGCAAGATTCACAATTCTCTTGTTATGCTTTTTCTTCACCTATGGAGTGGAAGGTAATGGGGTGAGCTACGAAGCTCAGTGGCTTATACATTTGTAGCCATTGGAAATGAGCCATACAATTTAAACATATACATATATATTTATTCATATACATCTATAACTTATTTTAGCTAGCAAGTCAATCATCCACAAATTCTAGCTCAAATATTCATAGTTAAGGATGCTATCACTTAAAACGTATCATGTACATTTAAGCATTAGACATAACATTCAATTATGTATCATACTTGATAATTCAAAGATGTGATGCACAAACTATGGCTTGAGGTTTCCATTGAAACAGAATGGAGAAATCGAAGTTTATACTTTGAACATAATGAGTCCATTTCGGAGCTCATATGCTATAAGTGGGCAGCCGGGAGAAGACACTTGTCAAAGTGCATGTGACAAATAGAATGGTTCCACTCTTGCCCAAACAAAGCACATAATCATTTTATCATATGCTGATACTTTCATGCTTTTCTATCTTTTCATTCATACAAAATGCTACGACATGTGTCAATGGAATAACTTGATCAAAATTCATAAATCACAATGCATTTTCAACAATCACATAATTCACTATTAAGCAAATTAACATACAATACACATGCATTCAATTCAATAGCTTATATTCACTAATAAGACAAACTTGTCCATATTACACAATAACCATAAATATATTACCCACCTTGAATTCCTTGCTTAAAGACTTACTCAAAGGTACCTCTCCTTTTGACCCTCTTGCCTTCCTTTATTCCCTTTATCAATGACAAAAATTTCCATTCAATAGGAATATAATTTGAGGACCCATATATAGCATAATTACTAAGATAAATCCTAAATACTCAAACTCTTCCAACAGTCCCAACCTTTGGGTCAATTTCTCATGATCATTTTGATTAGGTAAATGAAGAAATTTGATAACACTTTCTTTTATAAAAATGTTCCTCATTGTCATAAGTTTCTAATGATATCATAATCATTCAATTTGGTTTAGAAATCTGAAAGTTATAACTCAAATATTTTTGTACTATTCTTATGATGAAACAATATTCTATGCTCAAATTCCATGAAAAAATTGATATTCTTAGATACTGAATTAAAACTCAATTGCTTCAGACATATTGTAGCTCTAGGTCTCTAATTTAATTAAAAAAAATAACTCCATTTAGATAACTACAGGATAAGATATCATCAAAATACCAAAACATGTTCATGCAGAAAAGTTAATAGGGGATACTGTTAACTATTACAACAAGTGTTACCTATGAGATAATGCAGGATCTCCTAAGCTCACAAATGAAGATTTATAAGTATGCTTATGGTAATTTTGGGATGCGAATTGCTATTCGTCAAAGAGACAACCTTAATCCAAAGATATATTTTTGTCACTTTCATTACTTGTTAAAAATTAATCATTACTTTATTTGTTTATAGTGCTACATTTTTAGTCTTACAGTTACTTGGTAGGACCAATTTAGAAGTGATGTTCTAGAATTGCAAGAGTTTGCAATTTAAATTCTAAGTTAATGTGTGAGTGCAATAGGGTGTGAAAAGAATTGGATCACATTTGAATTCATTCATTCTGAGAAAAAAGAATAGATTGTAGCACAAAAGATTGAATGACTTAGTCTTTGTTCAATACAATTTAAAGCTTTGGAAAAGGTATGTTATTATCATTATTAAGCTAGATATATTTCATATAATTTTTAACAATTTAATTTTATTATTTACTAGGACTTTTAATAGAGTAAGTAGTTCTATAAATCCAATTTTTCTTGATAATATTGATCTTTTGACATATTGGATTTTTGAGGAATTGGGTTTGATAGCTGGAAGTGATTTAGAAGATAATCTTGGATGAGAAAGTACTGATATGTCATTTGGTGTAATGAATTTGAATAAAGGTGATGATGAGTCTCCTCCTAATGATGAGGATTTTGTATTAAATGAGAATTAGAGTCAATGCAATTTGAGCAGGCATTCGATTGAATGAAGTTTTAGATTTTTGTTTATCCTCTTTTTTAAATTTCACTTAATATTTGATGTATATGTTATATATATGTAATATAATTATAAATATTTCTGTTTTAGGTTTCGCTTCTAGTGGTTTTTTAGTACGAACTCTTATTATAAATTGTAATTATTAGAGAGTCATCAATATTTATTATTCTTTTTATTTGATATTTTGATGTAATTATTATTTGTTATATGATAAAATTGTAATAGTTTAAATAATTTGTATTGTTCTTAATTATGTATATGTATGATGATTAAATGTTATTATTTATATGTGAAATATGCAAAAAATAATGTTAATAAAAATAAATAAATTATTGTTATTTTAAATTTATATTATTATGATTTTTGGAGCCAAGGTTGATGTAAATTATAAATTATACAATACAATATATTAAAGGAATATTATGTAATTTTAAAAAGATTTAGGGGCTATTTTATAAATTTGAAAATTACCCAAAATAGTATCCGATATTGATAAATACTAGTATTGTACCATACAAGAACTAAATCATGCATCGATACTGGTATGATATTCATAATATTGATCAATACACGAATGAATATCCCCTCACTTACAAACAACCTTAAGTACTTGAATTGCTAGGACACTTCTATCAGCTTTAAAATCATTGCTCACTTTCTCTTATTGATTATGCTTTCAACTGAAAAAGCATAGAGAAGATGGGCTCCAAACCTAACATTCCTATGCTACGAATCTAGGTGTAAGAACCTCCATCTTTGTTTTTCCAAGTGACAACAACTAGACTCTCCAAAAAGAAAATATTATTATGTAATCTACAAGTTTTGAGATTTAATGTTAACATTTAATCTCTAAACATTTTGCATTTTACAATCATATTAATAAAAATTATACATTCTTTGTCAACTTATAGAATTCAAGTATCTTTTAATACTACTATAGAAAATTAGGGCGATATTTGATCCCACACATAGGGGAAGAGATAAGAAATATTTTTCAATCAGTTTTTCAAAATTAAGATCACTTTAAATTCTATAATATAGATTAATGCATAAACATATAAACATAAATATAAATTGTACCTTATTATAAAGCTTCATCCTTTTTCTATAGCTCCTTTGAACTAATTTTTGAAACAAGTTTATCACCACCACTATAGTTACACATATTTTCGGGTTCTAACTGTATTCTTACAAATAAGTTAAGAGATTTCTATAAGTAGTAGAAAGAGAGGTAGGTAAGAGGTGCTACTTCCTTTAGAGTCTAAGCCTATTTATAATAGGGTCTGGATCTTTTAGTAATTTAATTGAAATGAAATTCTAATTTTAATTAAAATTTAATTAGAATTACAATTAGTTCTAACTAAATATTAGTTTAGCCAAATAAAATCCAATATTTCATATTGTTCCTTATCTATTAAATATCTCATATTTAATTTTAAAATTTCTTAATCTTTACAACCCTAATTTGATTAAATTAGATTTTCTCATTAATCGTTCTTTGTATATGACCCATTATGTTCCTAATTATGTTGACAATGGATATCAATTTTAACCTTCAATCATATTTATGATTAGATGAATTGTAATTAAATAATTTATATCCATAGATTAATATTAACATCTAGCAACGCATCATGATCACCCAAATATTAAAATGTCAAAGTTGTTTAGAATAATCTTCTTATGCATAATTTTTCTGTATAATTCAATCATTTCATTATAAAAGCATTCGATTGCATATAAATTATAGAATTCATATCTACTATATTTGAGCATATTAGTTCTCCATTATTAATAATTGATTTTCTTAATGATATTTGAAAACTATTTTGAAGGTGTCATTCTACCATGACCAAGATTTTCTTAAGTCAATATTAAACAAGAATAACATATTCTTCCTTATTAGTTTAAAGTGATGAATTCTATATTGATCACTTAATTACCTCCATATAGTTCATGTTATATCTAATGATTATTGGCTAATTAGCTATCCTAACAAAGATATGTCATAAGTAGTACCAAAATATATCAATCTCTATGGATAATTTATAGATCTCAAGTTAAAGGGATTACTTATACATTCATGAAAGTGAGAATTTTTATAAACACACAAGTAATCTTCCAAATAGAATTTTGGTATTAGGTTTGTTTAGTTAACTTTTTCTTTAACATACACATATATGTTTACTTATGTATCTCTATATTTTAATCCATGAGATCTACTTCTTTTTTTCATAAGGAAGAGAATAATGTGTGTTAGACTATTTACGCTTTTTTAATGTCTATACTCAATAAAACAATGATTAGGAACAATATAAGAATAATAGATAAATATAATATGAATCACATAAGTATGATCTCATCATATAATTTCATTTGCAATATACATTTATATCATGGACTTTTCCATATGCTTTTTAATTACAAGATAAAGAATACCTTTAAATAATTATCACAAAACTACAACCAACAAATTGGCTATAGAGTATAAACTAACATCTTTAACTCAAGAAAAAAACTTTATGGAGGCATTTGATAAAGGCAGCTATGCATCAGGCTTAGATGAAGTTCTTGAGTCAGAGCCGAACATTAATTTTGTTCGCCTCTTTTACCAATGCATTAACAACACTCTAAATGCAGTTTAAGTATGAATAATGGATTAGAGCTTTAGATGAATTTGAAGAGTTGTGAGAAAAAAAATCAAATCTTAAAAAATAAAATCTAAATTATATGTCACTTTTTATGTGTCATATTGACCACATCAATAATAAAAAGTTAATGAAGATGATATCTCTTTTCCAATATTTATAAAAGTGAAACTTTTTTCTGCTTGGGAGAAGGGAAGTTTTTAGACATGTGTCCTATGCAGATGCCAGTCACAAGCCAAGTAAAGCAACATCACAATATCTCATGCATCCATTAGCTCGATTCCTTTATTATGCAGAAGAGAAGCAAACAATAAAGAGGTAAAAAATATTGCAGATTCTTTACGGAAATTATAACTATCAAGAAGCAATCAAATTCCCTCACTAATGTAGCTAAGAGAACTTGAACATATAGAGGTCATCAATCTAAATCCTTTATGTTAGTTTTTTTAAATGCGATACCTAAAGTTCCTAGTAATAAAAAAACAGAGCTTTCGACAATATACAAAATAAAATTTGTTGTTGAATACAGCTGCTTCTTTCCTCCCCATATGGCTAGAAGTAGATAAACGAGAATTAATTCTAACTCCCACATGATGAAAAAAAGTAAAAGATTTTGAGAAGAAAATAATTTTATTTGACCATTATACATTGCTAACATCAAAAAAGAGAATAATGGAATCTTGAGTAACTGGGCAAGACACTAAAGTAGTTGAAGTGGTGATAAATCCTGTCAGTAAAATAGGTCCTAGAGAAAGTCCATCTATTCCCATTCTCTAGTAAAAATCAAAAGAATCGATCCATTTATAATCCTCTATTAATTGAATTAATGGATCGTCCAATTGGAAATAATAAGAAAATGCATAGGTCATTAAAAGAAGTTCTAATATAGAAATATATATAGTATACCACCTAATTATCTTATTTCCTCTATGAGGGTAAAAGAAAATTAAATAAGTTCGTTATTACGAGTAGCTCCTATAAAAGATCGGACTAATGATGTATACAATACTTAAATTCTTGATGTAGATGCTACCTAGTTGGTTCTTATCCTTCAGAGACTACGAGTGTAATAGGAGCATCCGTCGACAAAAGGATCACCCTAAGATGATCATCTCATGGCTATTGAGAACGAATCAAATCAGATGGTTCTATTTCTTAATCTTTCTGACTTGCTCCTACAGAATCAAGAAGTCGTAGAGATTGAGAAAAATCTGTCATTTACAATCACTGATGAAGGATTCCTCGCAAAGTTAAGGATTAGTAATCCTTTTTAGAATCGAATGGATTCGGTCTTATACATATGCGAGGAAGGTAATCAAAAAAGAAAGAAGAAATGTTAGACGTTGAGCCTTTTTAAAGGGGAGGCAATTGAACCAAAGTTTAAATTCCCCGAGTTCCGGGCAATTACAATAATTTCTTGTGAAAAATAAATCAGGCTAATTTTCGAAAAGAAAAGCATAAATCAGGCTGCAGTTGACTGATTTCAATTTAGTAAAACTTGCGAAGAACTAAGTGAACAATATACACAAATTTACTTCATAGTCCGTATAATCACACACTTTTGCGTACTTTTTGATCTTACAGCAGTTTATTTCCTCACACCAACAATGCTTCTACTCCTAGAATACATCTTTTCCTTCAAACTTTCAACTTCCCTGAATGAGCAAGCCCTGTCTTCATCAATCTTCCCAATCTTTCCTACTCCGACAGTATAACTCCTCCTCATTCCATTTCCATATGACCCAACTGTAGCAGCCTTAACTCCTTGTCCTTGACGCACTTCTGACTCGGCTTCAGTTCTTCTTCTAGATGCCAACCTTAAAAGCTCCTGAAACTCATTGTCATCTCTTCTTCTGGAAGAAGTGGCACAAAAACTGATTGGAACATGGTTATTCTGAACAACTGGGCCGCTAACGAAACCGTTGCCATGGCCAACTTTGCTAGCGAAACCCATCATGCTCTTCATGTAGAATTTCTTAGCCTTATTGATGAAAACTCTGACAGGTGCTATAGTGGTCAGGATGACCTTGTTTTGTTTGTTTCCTTTTTTACTCATTTCACAACAACCCCCCCTATTCTAACAACCAGCAAAGAAGCAAGGTTTTTGGAGAACGCAAGACCTTTTAGCCTTAAAACTCTTTCAGGTGATGAAAAGATTTGATAAAAACCTAGACATATATATATGTGCCTAGTGGTTTGAGTAGTTGGTTCTTGTTACTGGTTACATTGTTTTAGTTATTTTCAGGATGTGACTTAACTATTGCACACTTTAGGTGTGGTATTATAAAACTCAATGGCAGTATATGTATCCTACGAAACTAAATTTAAAAAGAAACACACTGAGATACATATATTAAGATATATACATAAGTGCGTTATAAAATTAGGTGGCAGATGACAGAAGACATTGACGAAGAGTTGGGAACTGATGTCGAATTAGAAAAGGCACTAAAAATTGATGGAGGGTACTAAGTGATTCATTCATATTCATTTCTTAAATTTGAAGATTGTGATATTATATAGATTCTTGTGGTGCAGGAGGTAAAATTTAGTTGTCATCAGACGTGAAGGTGTGATGCTCCTATACGTACGTTGGCCAAATTAATATTCGAAAATTTTAATTATCAGCGAATATATATATATCATTAGTGATTAATCCTAGTTTGGGTTATCTATGCAATTGGTGCTTTTAGTGCATATCTGTTTTGTGGGTTTAAGTTAAAAATTATGCATCGAAACATTTTAAAGAATGTCTTCATTTTTTTAAATTCCCAGAAGTACCATCGCTCAAAATTAGCTCAAGCATAGAGTAGACGCGATAATTAGATCAAAATTACCTAAGCACACACATACAAGGGTATATATATATATAATGAAGAAAATATTGATTTATTAATAAAATTTTCTCTTTGATTTATATATAAGAAAAGTATTAAAAATTTAAAGCATTGAGATATGAGTCCTTTCTATATTTAAGTTATCAATAATTTTTATTCTTAATTAATGTAAAAAATACATATTTATTACACATGCCTTCCATGTCCATAAATAAATATTTGATATGTGAAATTTGTAAACAATAACATTCACAACAAGTAATATTTATGAAAAATTATATTATTAAACTAGGCTTGACCTAATACCACATTGAAAGTACTTTTCATAAATTTTTAATTTAAAAAAGAGTAATTTATATAATTAAAAAAAAAACCATAAGTTTCAACCGAAAACTTAAAAAAATTGTAAACTTACACATGAAAAGCTTGTAATTAACACATATCATTAGATGAATTGCTTGAGCAACAAGGGGTTGTAGAGGAGTAAACTTGGAGATAATCAATCATGAAAAGACAAACCCAAATCTGTCTGTGTCCATAGATGTACTTCTTAAATTCTAACCATTGACTATTTCTGGACTTGTTTGTTTGTTGATGCTGAAAATTGTTTAAATTTGAAACAGCTGGATTCTCGGATACAACGTTTGTTTGGAATTAGTCATCAGATACAGATTTAAGAAGAATCTAATAAACGCAAATCAAATGACAAGCTGCTTGCCTTCTCATTTTAGCTGTCCTGAATTCTAGAATTCAATTGAGCCTTCAATTTCCAATTAAATGATCCAAGAAGTTTATAATACTAGTCCTTTAATTTATTACAGGGCTTAAACTTACACCTAATTTGTATAACATGTTACGAAATAACTTAAAATTTGGCATGGCTTAAAGAAAACAGTAACCAATACACAGCTGATAAAGATTTATAGTTTTGTAGAGTTTCAAAATTTCTTTTCATATGTAAAGCAATTATAATTGATAGTGATCATAAAATTACAAAATGTACCAAGGATAGAAAACACCAGTACACAGTCCTTGTGTTTGAGTATTCCAGACTCAGTTTTTGCTCACAAATGTGACATAAGAAGAAGCCAACCAATATGAAAGCCAAGTAAAAAGGAAATAAGAATTGGTGATATCCAGCACTCATTTAGTTTTTTAATTTGTTAACAAATTATATTGGTTATGTATACAGGCATGACTAATCCCGCTAGTTCTAGGACACGTTGCTTCACTTATTCCGTCAGTTTCCTCGAAAGAACAAGATTTTTCCTCATCAGTTTTCCCGATCCTTCCCTGGCCGAAGACTATAGCCTTTTCCCTGGTCATTACAATGTCTCAAACCCTCTTCTCTACAATTCCTTTTGAACTTCATCCCTCTTCTTTTCTTAGTCAGCAATTCCACAACTTGCTTGAATTCTTTGCTTTCACTACTTGCACTGATAGAGCTTTGATCACTACAGATGCTCTCAGCCATGTCCACTATTTGGCATATTTGAATTAAAGAAAACCCATATTAACTTTAGGACAATTATGTTCCCATTATTTAACCTATTCGGAACTATGTTAGGTACGAAATCCATGAGGTATAGTTGTAAATGGAGTTTTGGATATATGTGCTACCAACTATTCTAAGTTATTTACCTGAAATCATTTATACGCTCTATGTTATTGTCATCATTAATCCAAATGATAATTTATCCAGAAAAAGTATTCTTATAAAACACTTATAATGTATATAAACTATAATTCATAATTTAATTTAATTTGTAGTTTAAATAAATTTAATAATAACATGAATATATTACCAAATAAAAATGGGAAGATATTAATACCTATTTATTAGAAAAATATAAGGAGTTAAAATAGACAACCTGAGAGTAGGAATATCATGCCCACATAAAATTGTCAGACATTGTGTGTATGAGCAATTGTTGTTAAAGGAGACAAATTAATTATAATATATTCAAGTATTTAGTAAGCTAAAAAATATAAAGAAAAAATCAGAAATTTTACTTTTAAATTATTATTCAGAAGTCAGAACCATAAAAATCTTTTTCTGCCAATACTTAAGTTGGAGTATCTTAGATTCATATATTGATGGAAATAAAAAATTTAAGAGGGTAAGAAATATAACTAAATGCTTGAAATAAATTTACAAATACATTAATATAATGTTAACATTAAATTTGGAAGCTAAAGAAATAGTAGCCTGTTCCACTCCTTAGCCTTCAACGATATTATACATTCATAGGAATAAGTGTGCATGGAAAAGTTTTAGGATGCCTTTATGAGGATGATCCCCTTATAAGGGTGGATCTTAGTCAAGTGCCCTTCCTGTCTTTGCCCAAGGCTAAGACTAGTCATAGATTCCATGACCGAGAAATATAGACCAACAAAATGATGGCACATATAATTTTGACCTTAAAATAACTGACCAAATCATCTTGCATGTATTCAATCACATAATTTTTTGAAAATTCTCTAAAAATATAAGGAAAAGTATTAAAACTAAATAAAAATATAATTTGATTTTGGTAAATTAAGAGTTTCTGTTTATTTATTATTAATGATTAATTTCTAGTAATTAAAGAAAGCTAAATATAAATTATTCAAGCATTTGTCTTTTCCCAGAAATAAAGTCGAGAAATAATATAAAGCATGATTGGCAATTGATTGTGATGTATGTGTAACCAATTAAACTGAAGATCAACAAAGCAAATGCACAATTGGATGATTGATTTAAAGGAAAATATTAATAAAACTAAAATAAATAATCTAAAATAATATACCAAAAAGAATGAAATAACTAAATGATAATTAAGATCTAGATGTAAAAGCCCACTAGGGCGTTTTAGTGCTTAAATTTATCTTACTTTAGTGATTCCCTAGTTTCTTAAGCCAGTAACAATTATAAACTTATAACACATTTGTTCTCGGCCTTTATCTTTATGTTGATTGATTAGAGTCTCTTTTGTTTGATAGTTTTGACTCTAACCTAAAAAGATTTATATAATTCTATCCTTAGAATTCTATGCAATTCTTATTATTTGTATCATAATCTATTCATTCATATGATTTCGTAATTCCTGTGTATGAAATATGAAATTGAATATAAAGATAAGATATTTTAATTCAAACATAATAGGTAATCATGAATAATCACCATAAAACTTGGGTCTTTAATTAAATTAAAGAATCATTTCAGACACATAATTCTAGTGTTAAACTCATCTGGATATATTATAAATTAGTTTGTAATAAATTAAAGAAATACAACAACAATCAATCAAAAAACAAGATAGAAGAAGTCATTTCTATAGGTTTTTTAAATCATAAAGTTCTTTAGTTGAATATTAAGGAATTTCCTTCTTTGTCTAAACATTACTCTTTTCTTTTCTTAATATATTGTAATTTGGCTCCTGTTGACTCCTCTCTACTCCTTATCCTTCTCTCTCCTGTTTTAAAATAAAACCCTATAACTTTTGTAAAAGTTATTATTAATTTTGGTTCGTATTACACTTGTGTTGGCTCAATAACTCGATAATCAAACCCTAAACTATTCATCTAGGGGTTTATCTTAAGAAAATATATCTAAAGGAATAAATATAGGTTTGTGTTTGGGCGCTATGTTTATTCATATGATACATTCTTGAAGTAACATAATGGACTAATAGCCTATGTAGTTAGAATATGAGTATATGTTTGACTTGTGTTAGCCTACACTAGTATAATATGAGTCCTTATTTGAGTTATATTCTTTTATAATCATACCAAAACTTCTCTAACTTAGTTTCAACTTTCCTGAATTCATTTCTTATTATTGGAGAGCTAGAAAATGATCTATAAACAAAATTTAAGCCAAATTGGGTACCAAATCCTATAGTGAAGATTAAACTTTAAGCTAGCAACTCTCAAAATCATTATAAAAACATATTCTAATTAGAACTTATTAGCTATAAGAGCATTTTTGTGTCCATATCCATATGTATAGAGAAGGTATGGTGAGAAACATGATTAAAAGCATAAATATGTTAGTGCCTAGATAATTTCTCATAAGAGATGAAGTGGGAAACTCATCCCTGGACATAACCATAACCCATACCATTTTTATGTCAAAATTAGATATAGATAAATATGGAAACAATAATTTTAGAAAACAAGTAGGTCAATAAAGAGAAAACAGGCAGGTACACACAGTGTGAAAGTTATGACTCATTGAAAGCTTAGGTGGAGGCTTTGATGAGGAAACTTAATAGAATTAGTTATTAGGAGGCATCCTAATCAAACAATTAAATTTAAGAAGAAAGTTCAACTAAAAGAGTTTCGAAGAAGTGATTATTAGGAGGCATCCTAATCAAAGTCTTAAAAGCTTTAAATTATTTCAATTGGTGCTTTTAAATTAAGGAAAATTATTATTATATTAGTTTATGGTTGTTTTAATAGGGTACCAATTTTACTATTACTTGTTACGCCTCAGGCCAACTAGGCCTGGGCTATAAAAAAGGGCTCGAGGCCCAGCCTGAGGCTCGGTCAACTAAGGCATAGCTTGTTAACCTTAGATAATCTCGAGTCTAGTTTAGGCCTTGTTGCCATCCTTATTTGTTAAGGACCTTTTGGTTTTATTTCTGTTTTTCTATTTTATTATTTAATTTTTGTTTTTTTAAATAAAGGATAAACATATTTGGTTGTTAATGTCCAATAATTATATGACAGATAAAACTTAATGATAAATTATTTTATAGATAAATTTTATTTTAATCTCTTATATAGTATTTAGTGATAAAATATTAGTAAAAATTTATTATATGTTATTAGTTAAAAATTTATTTATAAATTAAAATTTATTTATATTATATTTTTAATTATTAAAGTAAAATTTATTTATATATTAAATATTTTTAAAATTGTTAATATTTAAATTAATTATACAACAACAACATTTAATAGAAATCTTTCTAATATATAGGGTCTGGAGAGGTCAGTAGTATGTAGTTTATCTCTAATAGCCTTACCTTAAAATATTATAATATAAAATTAATAAATAATAATATATATTTAGTTGATAACAATTTACATCGTGAAAAAATCACTTTTTAAGTTTTACATAAATTATAAAAAACTGAAACAAAAATTGAAAAATATATTTTTTTAATGAATCTAAACACAAAAACAAAAAACCAAAAACATAAATAGAAATAAACAACCCTTTAGATGTTTTTAAGAGTTATTACTTTAACCTTGTTCTTGTTCTAGTGATCTATGATTTCTTTTTCTTATATTTTTATAAGTAGGAAGTAAGGTAATAATTAATTTTTTAGGCAAAAAGAAGAAGAAGAAAGTAACTGAAGAAATACAAAAATATAACCTAAAATATGCATGTATTTTAGTTCGTATTGAAGACACATGGACCCATATGGGTAGGAAAAATAAGGACATAATCATGTCTCTTTAAGGATTTAAAATGTTAAGAAATATAGTATATATCTTTTTATTTTGTTTTGGCATCTCATTTATTAATTGGACATATAAGATATTAATTATAGTCGTGACATAATCCTACATAATATTTGAATGATGTGCGACTGGATTTTATGGATAGAAAAACAAGGGATGAGGTTGTTGAGTGTTTAAACTTGGATGTGGTTGTTGCGTGGTTAATAAGGGACTCTTCTTGCTTGAGTGTGTTTGTAACATTCCATTTCCATACATAGGGTTTGAACCTTAGAAATTTGGTATATGTGAGTTCAATCAGAGAAATTAGGAAAACACATCTCATGCTCATGCATTACATAAGGTGCACGTGCACATGAATAGTGAATCTTTGCACATAACAATAATTATACATGCATTCATTGACATTCATGGTATAATTATTAATAAATGTGATTGTTATTGAGAATTGTGATTTGTTGGTCTTGAAAATTGTCTTGGAGATTGTACTTGTTGATTTAGAATTTTTTTGGAGAATTTTGGGAAAAATTTACTGAAAAATTTGGGACAATTTTTGGACTGGAAAAATTGTCAAATGGTGAGACATTTGTTAACTGGTAGTAGAATTTACTGTCAAATGGCAATGGAAATTTAGATAAATGATTTTCGGATTTATTAACTAGAGCCATTGAAATTTTGGGAAAAATTGGAGTAGAAATTGAAATTTGATTGGAAATAAGCCAACTTAGTGCCTTAGAAATAAGACATGTCACTTGCCTAACCATGGCTTAAACTTTTATGTGTATTAAAAGACCTTCCCTTTTTATTGTGCTCCACGATGCTTCTCCTTTTAAAGGCCATTGGTGATTTATTTTGGCTTTCCTCCATCAATTTTGTGGCTTCTCTTCTTCCTCTCTTCTTCTTGATCTTTGACCATCTTTCATGCTACTCTTTTATCTTGCTTTCTCTTCCATTCTCACCAAAAAC
>JANZLD010000236.1:71692734-71704838 GCA_026413575.1 Erythroxylum carthagenense
ACAATCCATTATTGGAATCACGAAGGCAATAATATCAAGTTGGAGTCTTTACCAAGTTAAGCTGCTTCTCTTCTTAGCCTTGGGCAAGTTAATTTGTAAGCCTTTAGCCGAATAAAGCTATCAATAAAACGAGCACTTGTCTAGCCCAAAAGTTTATGAATTTCATCCATGATTAAACTAAAAACCTTTGGGTTTACACCTTAAAGACAACTAACAAAAGTGCTTGATGTATTCAAACAATTTATCTATAATATCCTGCCTCCTAAAATTATTAAGAGATTAAACTATTAGATTGAGTCACATAAGTTATTTAATTTAAGAATTTATGAGGTGCATTTCATTCAAGTGTATAATATTCGTATACACATATGAATCATGATTTAGAAAACATTACAAGATAGTATATACACTAAATTGACATATTCTAGGGTAGGAAAGGTTTTTACTGATCATGATGTAAATGTGTGTTGATTTTTTCTTGAATTTTATTTTGATAGATTATAATTAGTGAATTGGGAATTTATTGTTACAATTGAGTAATTGATGAGATAATATGTGCATTTAGTTTAAGAAAAATGTTTAAAAAGCAAGACAAATTTATACATAGGAATTTAGGTTGATTAGGCCTATGAAATGGTGATATGTGCCCTTCGAAATAAATGAAAAATGGCTCAGTTAAATGGAATACAAGTGGCTTGAGTATAATTGCAACAAATGGCCCTTTAAGTTTGTAACAAATGGTACTTTAGACTTGTGACATGTAGAGAAATAGAATGGTGACATGTGTAACTTTATAATGGTGACATGGGTAGCTTTACAATTAGTGACATGTGAAGCCTTACAATTGGTGACATGTGTAGCCTTACAAGTAGTGTCATATGGAGGCTTAAAATGAGTGACATCTGGATCTTAAAGTAAGTGACACATGGGCTAATAGAATAGTAACATATGGACCAATAGAAGGATAACATACGTACCAATAGAATGGTGACACATAGACCAATGGAATGGTGACACATGGACCAATGGAATGGTGACACATGGATTAGTTAGACCTTCTTGAATTTTCTAGAGAAAATGGATGAAAAAGCAATAGAAGTAAGAATAAAGGTGTGCCATAAGGTTATAAGAGGGAGAAAAATGAAAATGAGAAGAGGAGAGAAAAAGGGGAAGAGAAGAGGAGAAGGAAAGAAGTTATCAAGGTAAGTTGAAATTTTGGTTTCAATTTTATCATTCTCTTTCGATCTGCCTTTCATATTCTTAGAGCACGAATTTGAAGAAACTCAAAGAATGAAAGTTGTAGATATAGGTCTTAACTTGACCTCTGTGAAAGTTTTTTTGACAAAATAGTGACTAGAGATAAAGTTATGCTTGTTTCCCTAATACTACTTATGATAGACCCTTGTGCAGAAACTTTGTATTATTTCCTAATTTTTTAGGACCTTAGTCCGAATTAGTGAAAGTATAAAACATGAAAAATCATTATTGATGTCTTATAAATGCTTCTATGAAATGGTTTTGTTAGGATATGTATTGATAATAATTTATTTGGTTTGAGTATTGGTTGCTAGTCTGTTTCTTAAACAGGACAGAATTTGGATGGAGATTATATTTTAAAGGGAGATGTTGTTTATATAGTTTTTGGATATATTAAACAGGGCACAAGCATCATGGAATTTGGATTTTTGTAGAGAGAGCTATGATTAAAAGAAGACAACTTGTTTATAAAGGAACATTAAGAAGAAAAGGATGTAAACATTGCACATAATGTTAGGTTAGCTTGATGGTTGAAGAGACATTGAGCTGAATTAGTAAATGAATTATTGACCTATTGACATATGTTAGAATAACATTTATGATGATTGATTAGGGATAAATTTGGTTATGGTGGTGTATGAATTTGAGATACATGTTTGAGTAGTAAATACATTTTATATTTTTATATATAATGGCTTCAGAACTGTGGATCAAGGAGCTCATATCGAGGATTGTTGAAGTCAAGGGAGTGTACAAATTTTTTTTAGGTGAGTTGGGAAAACCATATCTCTCAAATGGGATTAGAACATCCTAAGACATGTATGATGACTTGTATGTGAATTTTGAACCTAGGAAATTCATAGTAGAATTGAATCTCAAATGGATGCTAATATGCTTATATATTTAAGAAACGATATTGATTTGAATAACACTTTGCACTTGGAGTGTAAAAGGTGACTTTTATTACTTGAAATAATGTTTTGGAATTTACATATGCATAATTGAGTCATGTATGTTGCATGTATGTGTTTTTTTTTGCTTAGAGCCATGGCAAGGTTCCATTTTATCGGTTAGACCGATAAATAAAGGCAGGATTCCTTACTTGATTTTTGTAGTTAATATTTTTATATGATTTTTTTGTAATTGTTAAGGTAACAATTGGTCAATCGTGTGCTAGGCATAATAGATTAAGTGACCCCCGTACCCTTGACACTGGTACATAAAAGCCGAGTCACCATATCGACACCTTTCTATGGGACTTGCGGGTGATTCCACACCTAGGGTCCGGACACCGACAAGGTCATCACCTAGGGCCATGATGCTCTTGTCGACTGTAGTCCAGACTCATCATGGATGAAAGTTGAGCCAACATCGAGAATCGATGGGTGTGCATACTAGTTTGGCTTACTAGTGGCGACACACAATATTGTTTTGGCTTATCCTAAGATTTGTTTTTTGACGAGATTTGATTTATACATGTGATGCTTTTCTACTTTTGTGTACTAGAACTGGAATCTATGTTCACCGGATGAATGATTAATAAGCTAGGCCTATATTCCTAACCAGTATACGTTGAGTCATTGGTTAGGCTTATGTGTTTCTATGTAATATATGTTCACTTCATAAGATATCTATACCGCCTTGGTGTGTATTAAGTTCTATTTGTGATATATATTTTTCCTACTTACTGAGTACATAAAGTACTCACCCTTACACTTTCCAAGCATGCAGGTTAATTTAGTGAGCTTGAAGCTCTGTGTGGATCAAGTAGTTTTTTTGACATTTTAGGGGCATTACCTCACATGGGTAGTCTCTGTTTTGTATTTTTGTTGTATAATGGCTCATGAACTATTTTTATTAGATTGGTTATGTTGATATGCCTTATGATTTTATAAATTAACTCTTGATTGTCTTGTAGTTTGTAAAATACCTTATATATGAACTTTTGGTACTGTTATTGAGATTGCTTTTGAGCGGACTTAAAAGTCCAGAAGTTGTGGTAGAATTTTTAATGTGAATATAGAAGTGCGTTTAAAATTGTTTGTAGGTGTTTGATTGAGTTTTGGGATTTTTAAAATACAACCATTGTGCTACCCAAGTTTTTCAAACAAAAAAAAGGGAGAGATACTCAATTAGCCTTGCATAGTCGGATTAAGGGTACCGCGAGTGTCCTTAGCCCATATATGCAGCAATCGTCATATACCTAATGTGGCACTGGATCGTGACATTATCACTTTCTTATAAAGGAACATAGGAAAGAAGATGAAATGTATTTGTATTGATAATGGTGGTGAATATACTGTAACTTTTGATCAGTATTGTAAGCAACAAGTATTAGGGATCAAAGAACACCTCCTAAGACACACTAAGTGAAAGGCATTTAGGTATTTTTCTTATAGAGGTATAGTTGCCACAGTCCTTTTAGGTAAGGCATTAAGAATGGTAACTTATGTTATTAATTTTTCGCATACTCATTCTTTTAATGGTGATGTCTTAGAATTTTTTTTTGTTGATAAGGATGTATATTATTATTGATTTAGTACGTTTAACTATAAAGCTTTTATCTATTTCTAGTAGATGGGAGGTCTATACCAGATGCAAGGACATGACAATACATTTTCCTTGGTTATAGTCAAGATGAGTTTGGGTACAGGTTTTATGATCTAGTTAAGAAGAAACAAGTTAAAAGTCAAGATGCAGTATTCATAAAGGACCAATTCATTGATGATATTATAAAAGAAAAGGAAATGGAAGACAAATATGATTTGGTTTCTTATGATCCAATTCCTTTATCAAATGCACATGACCTAGATAAGGATAATTCTTAGGATGACCAAGTTCATAAGAATTATAGCGATCAATAAGATGTTGATAACACTAATATTCCTCTTATTCAAGTTCTCACAAATGAGTTTGTTGATGATTAATAAGATATGTCTATAACTATCTAATAGGTTCCACTAGGGAGACCTATTAAATATCATTAACCCTCCACTATATACTTTTTAAATGAGTAATTATTTTTAATATATAAGGGAGAACCTAAATAATATACAGAGGCTATAAAGAGTAATTAGAATAATAACTACATTAAAGCTATAAAGGATGATATGAAATCCTTGCAAAAACAACCATGCATTTAAGTTGCTATAGTTGCCTAAAGATAAAAAAGCTTTGATAACTCGATGGGTTTACAAGGTGAAGTAAGAAGAAAATTCTTCATTTTTCACGTTTCAATGTCATATTGCTTGTTAATGGTTATAGTCAAATAAAAGAATTGATTTTTAGGAAATCTTCTCTCTAATTATGAAATTTCTTTACTATGAGTTATATTAGGTCTAGATTTTAGTCTTGACTCATAGATTAAGGAAATCAATGTGAAGACTACTTTTCTTCATTATGACTTAGATGAGAAATTTTATATGGAGAAACTAAAAGGTTTTAAAGTGAAAGGAAAAGAGTATTATATCTGTAAATTGAAGATTATGTGATTTGAAACAAGCGTCAAGGTAATGGTATAAGAAATTTCAGTATTGATTGACTTAAAATGAGTTATTCAATCATTAAATAACAATAAGTGCACAGTGTAGTTGTAGCTAGTATCAGTAAATATGGGTCAATCACGTGAAAACAATTATTACTAGTAGTTACCATTATCCTATTATTTAATCTATGAATTTGATTGTGATTTTAAATTTAAAGAAAATAAAACTTAATAAATAAGATGAATCGCAAATGAAGAACAAAGGAATAAGAAATTACTTTGAAAAATATCGATATCATGACTTAGTATCTAGGTTTGAATCCCCTAAAAACTCTTAATTGATTGATCTTTTGTTATATAATTGTTTGATTAATTTATTGGATCGTGGAGATTCTTATGGTGTGCTAATAGCTCTCTCGAGTCTAATAACAACTAATCCTAAGGTTTTCAACCTAATTACTCAAGTTAAAGTTTATAAGATTTCTTTACCGATTTGTGAATCCCTTTATTAGAATATCCCTAATATGGAGGATTTACTTCGTCCCCAATTATGGTGGATCTATTCAAAACAAGATTTCACAATCTTTGTGTTATGAAATTAGATTATGATCTAATATTCTAAATTTATTAGAACATATATTAAACACATAATCGAATCACAACATATCAATCAAATCAATTGCATTAATAAAAGAACCAAAACATGTTAAAGCATAAACATAGGATTCATCTAACTTAGACACTAAAGGAAATTAGTTACATATGATGGAAAATGAAATCAAATAGTAACAAAAAGAAAAAATAGAAAATAAAGGTTCATAATTCTAAATCTCCCTTTTTTATCTAATAGAATGTTTTCTTAATTAGAGGTTTGACCTTGTATTTTCTTAGATCTTTCGATGTATTATTTGTGTTTTTCCACTTATCTGGATTAAAATCTCCTTTTAAGTCACCTCTGAGAGTTTTAGAACACCTCTATCCATATATCACCCTTTTTGCCTTCAAAAATGTCTTTTTAAAGTAAATGTTAGGTTTTCTGAGTTGCACAGTTTTAATGCACAGATCTCTAGAATTTGTGAATTTGTATAGCCCGAGAGAAGTATATGGACTTATGCACAATCGTGTATCACTTTATGCTCCAAATCTTTATGTTATGCCACATGTTCATCTAAATTCTTCTTCTTAAGTCTATAAAGGCAATTATACTCTGTAAACATACTTGAAGAAAATTAAGTACCAAATAGTATAAAATATCAAGCAAAAATACATCAAATATGGGGTATAAATATGGCTAATTATCTATATATCAAACATCTCCACACTTAATCTTTTTCTTCTCCTCAAGCAAACCATAATCAAAATTATAAATCTTATAACATCATTCCCTTATTAATCTTGATATGTTCATTCATACTATACATCATCATTCCTATTGAATCAAATTATCATACAATTAGAGTCATCCTATTGAATCAAATAAACGTACAAGTAGGGTCCAGCTATCTAAAATTAACTTTTTAAGTCAACACTAATGCTAATAAAATCATAATCTCATTGGAATCAAAAGCATTAATCTTTATGCCCTTACTAAGATTTCAATCAATGTACTAAAGTGTTTAGGGTGAATAGTATCAAACTCTCACAATAGGCTTGCAATAATATCACATCTCTAACACTTATGTATAAACTAGAAACAAAAATTAAAAGGTCTTTATAAGTTTTAGTAGGGCTTAGGTATTGTATGGTTGGGATAAGAAAAAGGTTTAAATTAAAGGAAATGTACTAAAGGAAGATTACAAGACTTGTTTATAAAACACACAAGTCCTTTTATTGCAACTCTATTAGTACTATATACTAATTCATAGTTTTTTTCTTATGCTTATTCTTTTTTTTCAACCAATTTCAAGCATTCAACATGTACCATACTTAACGAAATAATGGACCTTTCAAAAATTTCAAGTTTCAGATAAGTAAAAAATGTAAATAACATTCAAGGTTCAAAACAATAAAAAGGTCTTCAAAGAAAAACTAGGGTAAAGGTTAATATATAGGTAGAATATATGAAAAAGGCTAAGGCTTAACTTAGTTATTCCTAAAAGATAAATTATGCGAATAGTAGTACTTAAAGAAATAGGTTGAAACATATTGTTAGATCTGAGTGCCTTTATAATATGGTCTCAAAACTAGGTTGTAGAATTATTACACTACACATGATAGCTCATATAAAAGAATAACAAGAGCTTAAAAGTTTTGAAATTTCACTCTTAGGCTTAAAATAATATAAAAATATGGGTATTATATGTGTAATTAACATGCAATTTTCATTCAATTTGACAATTTCAATGGATACTAAAATTATGACTTGTAAAAGTAATTTTATTCTAACTATCATCCTTTTGCATACCAAATTAATCAATATTCAATAATTAAATAAAGTATTTATGGACAGATTTCAACTAAGTCAAGATCACAAAATTTCATAACCAAAATTATACTAAATTTAAGGAAATCATTAAAAATTTATTAAACCCTTCCCTATAATTAAAGTTGTGCATTATCTCCAATGTACATAATATATAAAATAAAGGAAAAAGTTTAATGGTACTTTCCTGAATACGAAATTTTTTTATTTTTTATTCATCCAATAACAAACTGCATCCTTGCAAAATATAGAAGAAAAGGATAAAAAAGAAATAAAATAGCAAATAATTAAGAAATAAAATATGAAAATGAAATAACAAAAATAAATCCTAATTATTGGGTTGGCTAACAAAAAGCGCTTTGGTTAACGTCTTTCGTTTGATGTATCTTTTATAATCAAGGTGGCTTGGTTAAATTGATATTTTCATTATTATTATCAAGCTCACCTCTAAGATGTAACTTCACTCAATGGCTATTGACTTTAAAACCCTTATTTGGATGATTAATTTGATTATGTTGTATTGAAATATTTTCTCCACAATAAATGGTCCAAACCATCTTGATTTAATCTTACCATGAAATAATCTTAGGTAGGCGTTATATAAGAGGACTTAATCTCCCTCCGTAAATTATTGTGATTGCTTAATTATTTAGTCATGATAACTTTGTGCTCTTTCCTTATAGATTTTAGAATTTTTATAAGCCATCGGCCGCCATTCATCGAGTTCACTAATTTGGAATTTCCTCTTTTAACCTATACTTTCACAATCAAAATTCATGAGTTTAATAGCCAATATGCTTTATGTTCCAACTCAACAGGCATATGACATTCTTTTCCATAGACCAACCTATAGGGTGTAGTGCCAATAGGTGTCTAATACACTGTCCTATAAGTCCATAGAGCATCATCTAATTTAATTGACCAGTTCTTCCTCTGACACTTTACAATCTTCTCCAAATTTGAGGGTGATATAGGGTGACAATTTTATGATTAATTCCATACCTTTTAAACACTTTTTCAAACTACACATTACAAAAATGCAAACCCTATTACTGATAATCACCTTAGGTGTGCCAAAAATGAGAAAATAAACCCTTAAAGAATTCACGATAACCCTAGGATCATTTGTGGGTAAAGCTTGTGCTTCCTCCCATTTAGAAACATAATCAACAGTAACTAGGGTATATCTATTAAACTTGGAAATAGACCCATGAAATTAATCCCCCATACATCAAATATTTCACATACTAGAATGAAATTTTGGGGTAATTCATCCTAGCAAGAAACACTACCTAATCTCTAGCGTCTATCACATAAAGCTATATACATTAAGGCATCATTAAAAATTGACAACCATTAAAAACCTAAATTTAGGATCTTCTGAGTTGTCCTATTTGCACAATGGTGCCCTCTAATGGGTTCAGCATAATAGTGTTGTAAGATCTTCCACCCATTAGAGTGAGATACACAACTCCTCACTATTTGGTATACACAAATACGAAACATATATTGATCTGCCCAGAAATAATATCACAAATCAATAAAGAAATTCTCTTTTTGCTGATAAGATGGACCTTCTAGCAAGATCTTAGCTACAAGATAATTTGCAATATTTACAAAGTAAGGGTCTCAGCTTCACTTACCTCCTCCATGTTATAGAAGCAATCTTCTGGGAAGGCATCTTCAATGCTTTTTTCATTCAGTTCTTCCAAATTTGAATTTTCTAGGTGAGATAGATGGTCAGCTGCTAGGTTTTCAATCTCTTTCTTATCTTTTATCTCTAAATCAAATTCCTGTAATAATAGAATCCATCTAATTAACCAAGGTTGAGCATTTGATTTTTCTGTAAGTATTTCAATGTCGAGTGGTCTGTATACACATCAACTTTAAAAATAATCAATAAGATGGAAATTTATCAAACGCAAAAATCTCGTCTAGAAACTCTTTTACCATCATCATATAATTCTCTTGAGCATCTATCAAAGTCTTACTAGCATAGTAGATTGGTTGAAAATGTTTTTCCTTATACTATCCAAATACTGCACTTATTGTAAAGTAACTTGCGTCACACATTAGCACAAAAGATAAAATCCAATATAGTGCGATAATAACGGAGGCCTTAATTAATTTTTCTTTTAGAAAGTTAAAAGCAGCTAAACATTCTTTAGTAAATATGAAAGGTATTTCCTTTTCTAATAACTTGGTTAAAGGCTTGACAACTTTTGAAACGTCATTAATAAATCTTCTATAAAAGCCCATGTCACCTAAGAAACTTCTTATTACCTTAACCTAGGAGGAGGTTGGTAGCTTCTCTATAACTTCAATTTTCGTCTTATCTACCTCAATCCCCTAATAGGAAATTTTATAGCCTAGGAATATACCTTCTTGCACTACAAAGTGACATTTTTTTTCTCAATTTAACACTAAATTTGTCTTCTCTCATCTTTATAACACTTTTTCTAAATTATAGAGGCACAAATCAAACGAATCACCAAAAATAAAAAATATCTATAAAATCCTCCATTATGTTCTCGATTAGATAATCAAATATGTCCATCATGTACCTTTGAAATGTAAAAAATGCATTATAAAACCCTTGTTTAGGCGAACATGCCATAGGGATATGTGAATTTGAGCAATTAGGATTTGAAGATAGCTTGAAAGTCCATCCAAGAAGAAGTAGTACTTATTTCCTGCTAGTCGTTCCACCATTTGCTCTATAAAGAGCAAAGGTAAGTGATCCTTTCTATTTGTATTATTTAACTTTCTATAATTAATGCACACTCTCCATCCATTGACTATTCTTATTGGGATCAATTCATTCTTTTCATTAGAGATGTTGTCCTTCCTCCTTTCTTTGGCACAATCTACATAGGACTCATGTAAGGACTATCAGAAATGGGGTAAACCACTCTAACATCTTGGAGTTTAATTAACTCAACTTTTACCACATCCTTTATATTTGGATTCAACCTTCTTTAAGTTTGTCCCATGAGTTTAAACTCATTCTCCATTAAAATTTTGTGTGTGCAAGAATACGGGTTGATCCCTCTAATGTCGAAGATCTTTCATGTAATGGCACTTTTATGTTCCTTAAAGCACATTCAATAGTTTTTCCTTTTATGCCACCTCTAGAGTTGATGCGATAATTACTAGTAATTTTGAGTCCTTTTTAAGAAATGAAAATTCCAAATGATCAGGAAGGGTCTTCAACTCTAACTCTGGTTGTTCTTCAATGGGGTTTTTAACCTTATCTCTGGGTTTATGTATAGTTCCTCAACTTTTTTAATCCTTGTGAAGAGTTTATTATCTTCATGTTCATCCTTGTTTTGAGTCATAACCAATTCGTTCATATAATTAAACATAATATTCTTGCATAATGTCTGAATTTATAGAATCATTAGCATAAATAATGTAAGAGGAATTATCACACTTAAGAGCGTGTCTCATAGCATCGGATATCTTAAAAGTTACCTTTTCTTTGCCCATCCTAAAAACTAGTTTACCATCACTAACATTGATAATGGCTCTAGCTCTAGTTAGGAAGGGACGTCTTAAAATTAAAGGTATTTCTATGTCTTCGTCCATATCCAGTATAACAAAGTCAATTGGAAAAAAAAAACCTGTCAACCTTTACTAATACATCCTTAATGATTCCCCTAGGTTATTTAACCGATCTATCAGCTTATTAAATGATCATCTTAATAGGTTTTAGTTCTCCTAATCCAAATTTCTTAAATAACTTATAAAGCATTAAATTAACCAGTTAAAGCTTTCACAACTGAAAAATTACCAATAGCATAAGGTATAGTAAAACTTCATGGATCTTTAAACTTTTTTGGTAACTTGTTTTGTAGAATTGTTGACCATTCCTCTCTTAACCGTATTGTATCCAATTCCTCCAACTTCTTGTAGATCCTTTAGAAAGTTTGAATATTTAGGCATCTGTAATAGAGCTTCAATAAATGGTAGATTAATATGAAGTTGTTAAAATAACTTGTAGAATTTACCAAATTACTTGTTCGTGTGATCCTTCTTTAACTTTGTTGGGCACGGTATGGTAGGCTGGAATGTCTTTCCTTTAGGAGGAGTCTCTACATCTTTGGTCTTCTCTTGATTTTTCTCATGATCCTCCTCTTCATTTCAAGGTCTGGCATCTGCTTGTAACTGCTTCCCACTTCTAAGTATAACCAACTTCATGTGCTCATTAGGTTTAGTTTTGTGGTATTTAGCAGATTTCTCGTTTTCCTTTTAGCTAGTATTGTTTTCGGTGGTTGAGTTATACTTCTAAGTTGCATATAGATGTTTGTTGTCTCTAATGTTTCGCTCCTGATTCTTGAATATATTCAGTACCATTTCATCCATACTCAGTTTCTTAGGTTGTGATGCTTACTACTAGAATCCAATTGGAGGCTTGTTTCTTTATTGTCCTTGATTACCCTATGAGAAGTTGGGGTGGTTTCTCCATCCAGGATTATACATATTATTGCACAGATTTTTTTAAGGTCTTAAAGTGTTCCCTAAATAATCCATACGTTCAGGCTTAGCTGATTGACACTCTTATCCTTAATGATCTAAACACTCTTGTCTTCAGTGATCTAAATTGTACACTTCACACTGCATGAACCCTCATTGTAGAACAATAGTTAATATGTCTATCTTCTTACTTAAGGCCTCCACTTGGCTTACCAACTATGCCACCACATCCATGTCGTAAATTCCTACTAACTTATTAGTTTGTGCTCTAGTTGAGCACCACTGGTAATTGTTCATGACTATATCTTCGACTAACTTTGGGGCCTCTTTAGGTGTTTTATTGTTTAGTGCCCTCCAGCTACTGCATCAATTGACTACCTCATACTTTGACTTAGCCCATTATAAATGTTAGACCCCACACCTGGGCTAGCATTTCCCACCCAGCGTGTGTTTGCGGGTTATACC
>JANZLD010000236.1:71775441-71785458 GCA_026413575.1 Erythroxylum carthagenense
ACTTCTTATGTAGCAGATAAATATATCCATATCGTGAGAAGTCATCAATAAAGGTAATGAAATATTTTTCGCTGCCCCACAAAGGAACGTCGAAAGGACCACAGATGTCAGTGTGTATTAATTCCAGTAATGTGCTACTTCTTGTGGCTGGATGATTTGATATATGTTTGGTTTGCTTGCCTTTAATGCAATCCACACATATATCCCAGTTAACAAAATCTAATGGAGGTAAGATTTCATTTTTAACTAACCTTTGTATCATTTCTTTGAATATATGACCTAATCTTTTATGTCACAAAAAAACAGAACATTCATTTTGTGCGTTACGTTTACTTCCTATAATATGGTCAATATGAAATAGAGATTCAGCAAATCAACATTAAGATTGAAACGATATAAACAATCAATTAAAGTACCAGAACCATAATAGTACTTATGTCTATACAATGAAAAAACACCATTTCTAATCTTAAAGTTAAAACCATCATCATCCAACTTTGCAACAAAAACTAAATTCCTAGCACAGTCAGGAACATAAAGACAATTTTTGAGATCCAGGTGACACCTAGTATCAAAGATCAATCTGTAGGTCCCAATGCCCTGTATTTATGCCTTTATTATGTTCCCCATATACAAGAACTTTTCAGTTCCATTTATGGTCTGGATTGAAAGGAATCCCTGTTTAACATTTGACACATGTGTAGTTGCACCAAAATCCAACCATCAGGTATTATTAGGCACTTCAATAAGATTTGATTCAAAACATACTGAGAAATAGTAGGTATCTTTCTTTTCGAACTAAGCCTTTCTTTTAGGACAATCTTTCCTAAAATGACCAGGCTTCTTACAGAAGTGACACCTCTTATCTTTCTTGATTTGACCCTCATTAACTTTGCTTAGAGCTTTGTCCTTATCTTTGCCTTTCTTTGTTGGTTTGTTCTTGCTATTACTAGCTCCTTGATGAAACGTGAGATGAACGGAGTGTTCCTTTATTTTCTTCAATCTCTCTTCCTCCTGAACCAACATGGCCTTTATTTCTTGAAGGTTCCATTTTTCCTTAATGGTGTTATAATTCACCTAGAACTAGCCAAACTCTAGAGGAAGGGAGTTGATAATGAACTGTACTAGAAAGGACTCATTCACATCCATACCCATGGATTTCAGCTTTACGGCTAGGTTTGACATATGAGTTACATGATCATGAATGGGCTATGACCAATTAAACTTTTTGCTCATCAGCTCACTTATTAAAGTCCCTACTATGGACTTATCAGCTATATCGGATTGGGAGTATTTTCTAAGCTTCAACATGAACTCCTTTGCATTATCCGTTTTAGGCATTGACGGCTTTACATTTTCTGCGATCATCATTCGCATTAAATTCAAGCTCCGCTTGTTAGACCATTCCCAAGCCTCATAATAAGACTTGTCATCTTTAGAA
This sequence comes from Erythroxylum carthagenense, assembly GCA_026413575.1. Taxonomy (NCBI): domain Eukaryota; kingdom Viridiplantae; phylum Streptophyta; class Magnoliopsida; order Malpighiales; family Erythroxylaceae; genus Erythroxylum; species Erythroxylum carthagenense. Next base: position 71,776,883 of record JANZLD010000236.1, read on the forward strand.
CTAGCCTCAGTTATAGCTGCAGGCCTTACGTTTGAAACTATGGCCAAGTCCAAATCCATTACACCCAGTTGGAACTGGATTTGTTCGGACCAATCCCCCCATAGTTCAGACCATTGAACTTTATCTAACCATTGCCTAAGGCGTACAAACTCGTATATGTTGCACATACAACATATGGTCCATGCATTAATGCTTTGAGTAAACCTAAATGGATTCAAACTAACTAATAAACTTTGATTATGTATTTAAATTCTCCTTTGAGTGAAATTTAAATACATAGAAGTAACCTATTATGATGCATATATAATACTATAATGGACAATCAAGCACATTACAGTCAATATGCATGTTATCTTTGGATATACAATCATATTAATTAAATATGTTGACAAAGTCCCTTTAATGCCATTAATTATAAGCAATGGTCCACCTTTGGGTGACCTCCTAGTGTTATAATTAATAATCTCAATTGTTCAGTTCAACCTTTATGTCATTTTAGCATCATATCATATTGAACAATTGAAATAAATCACAATTAAATGATTTAAAAGTTTTCAAGCAAGGCCACTTTGGTGACTAACAAGCTTTCTATGCAATAAACATTTAATTGGATAATTATCATACATGAAAAAATTTAATTTAATTAGTTTGGTCACTTTGGTGACAAATAAACTATTCTAAATGTCCATAATGCCATGTATTACATTCAACCTATACTAGGAAAATTTAATTCCAACTATTATTTAATATAAAATATTCAACGTACCAAAGAAATATATAATATGGCACTAATTTTCAAAATTATATTATGTATAAATTAATTATGAATTAAATAATCTCTTATGTTCCATTCCATCCTAAAATTATATTTTTTCCTTGGGGTTAAAGTCCATAATTATTTACTAATCCAATATGATCCTTTAATGACCCAAAGGCTAAAAAATATGTCCATAATTTAACTTTTGGGCTTGGAAGCTTATCTGGCAGGTGCAGAACACATGCCAGCTTCTGCCTACACAGAGGCAACGTTAGTGTTGCATTTGCGAGAAGCATCATCTGCACGCGCCAGACGTTGAGGAATGACGCGGCATTTGGCGCGTGCAGTATTCCTACGCTTCTATTTAAAAAAAAAACTCTATTCTATCGTTTCTTTGCATTGATTCTTCTCCTCTCTTGCCTTAAGTCAACATTAACATCATCCACCATTATCTTCTTCGGTGGATGATACATGACTCAAACTCATAGAGTTTCTCACTCTAACTCATAAGTTTCATTTCGCTTCTTTTAATCAATCCATAGATATTATGTTTCATTTAAGCAGTAAGAACCAAAAATCACTTTTCCATTCTATACAAACCAAAACCGAAAGTTTGTATCAAGTTTATTTTCTGTCTTTCTTTTATCTAAGAAAGTTATGCCATTACAAACGAAAACTGTACTGTTTTGATGATTTTCAATTCTCTCTATTATCCATAACCATACAAAACACACAGAATTATTCATGACGGCTTTTCATGATTTTCGATTCTCTCTACTATCCATAACCATACAAAACCTATGGAATTATTCATGACGCTAGAACACAAATAATGCATCAACCTTGCTCTATACAAAAATATGCAGGGTAAACAATAAATCATGCATCATTATCATCAGAAATAGCACAAACAACCATGGCGTATGGCAGACAACAATAATGCAACACCCATGGCTCTAATACCAATTGTTAGATAATTATGGATCGATTGATTTTTGGTGTACCTGTATCCATGATTTCTTGTTCTTTCTGTAAGGCTTTTATTCCCTCTCTGCTTTCTTCCCTTTATGTTTCTTCAATGGTTAAGATAATAATTCAATATCTCATTCATAAGTTTTTCTAAAACCTATATATGAATTGTTCCAATCATCACGTTGCTTCACGAACCATCATGATGGTTCACCAACCAGTATGACGATTTAGTGTTAAAAGAGAGAGGGAAAGGGTCATTGACTCATTATTTAATACCCAATAACTATTATCTTGGGTGCTTTTCATGGAACTCAAACTATAAGTCACATGGGACATAAAATAGTTTAACAATTTCAGCTTGGACAAGGTTGCAGCAAATAAAGTACAACTTCAACACTCCTCATTGCTTTAGTTGCTGCAAACTCCAAGTTCCTTTCTAAGAAACTCAAATTTGCTTCTTAGTAAAACCTTTGTGAATAAGTCAACCAGTTGAAGATCAGATCTACAGTACTTCAATTCAACTAACCTGCCCTTCTGCATTTCTCTTAGAAAAAATAATTTGATATTGAAGTGCTTTGTTTTTCCATGAAAAATATGATTGTGTGAAATAGCAATTTCAGCCTGATTATCAACAAACATTTCTGTATAGCCTTCTTGCTTCATATTTAAATCAACCAACACTTTCCTTAACCAAAGAACTTGATTTGCAGCAGCAGTAGCTACAATAAAATCAGCTTCTGTTGTGGATTGTGCCACTGTATTTTGCTTTTTGGAACACCAAAAAAACACACCTGAACCAAGCTTACAACAGTAACCAGAAGTGCTTTTCATGTCATCAGAACCACCTTAATCACTATCAAAATACCCTTGCAGAACGCAATCTTGGCTAACACAAAACTTGATTGACATATCTTAGAACTCTTTTAGTAGTAGTAATATGAGTTTCAGTAGCACATTTTGTAAATCTAGATAGTAGACTTTTAGAGTGTAAGATTTTAGGTCTTGTAGCTGTTAGATACATCGAGCAACCCATTAGACTTCTGTAGAGAGTTTCATTGATGCTCTCAGCTTCATCTTTCTTACTAAGCTTTTCGTTTTGACACATTGGAGTATCTAAACTTTCGCACTCATCCATTCTGAATTTTTTCATTATCTCCTTGCCGTACTTCTTTTGACGGATAAACACTTCTCCATTTTTCTACCTAATTTCCATTCCAAGAAAGTAAGTCATCTCTCCTAAATTTGTCATCTCGAAGGTTTGCTTCATATCTTCTTTGAACTTTCTCACAAGTTCATTGCTTCCTGTGACCAACAAATCATCCACATATAATGAAACAACTACAAAATTGATCTCATCACCTTTGATATAGAGGGTAGCTTCATTGAGACTTCTCTAAAACCCAACTGAATCTAATGCTCGTCAATTATACTATATCAGGCTCTAGGTGCCTATTTTAAGCCATACAAGACTTTTTTTAGATACAGATCATCTTCATACCCTTTGACTGCAAATATATCAGGTTGCTCAACTTATATCTCCTCTTCAAGAAAGCCATTTAGAAAGGCTGATTTAACATCAAGTCGTTAGACTTTCCAAGTCTTTTGTGCAGTCATTGGAAGCAACAACCTGCTTGTATCTAGTCTGGCAACAGGAGCAAAAGTGTCAGAAAATCAACACTAAAAATATGAGCATACCCTTTCACAACAAGCTTGGCTTTATGCTTGTTGATTGAGCCATCACGATGCAACTTGGTTTTAAACACCCACTTTACGCCAATCACCTTTCTATCTACGGGTCTTTTTGCCAACTTCTAGGTCTAATGTTTTTCAATCATTTTGAGCTCTTCCTCATTATAGTAACCCATTTTGGATCTTTCTCAGCTTCCCAAATATTTGCAGGTTCAAGTATAGCCACATTGTATCTCTGATAGATATCAGAAAGTGATCTCATACCTTTAATAGGATTTTCATCAAACATCTTGTTTTCTTTGAGCTGCAACTTTGTAACTTCATTAGGAATCAAAGTTGATTGCTTTCCTTCCCAATCCCACTCATTATTCTCCATGAAATGCATATCTTTGCTTATCAAAATTTTCCTAGTGTTTGGCTGGAAAATTCTGTAAGCCTTAGAGATTGTGCTATAACCAACAAATATGTTTGCTTATGCCTTTTTATCCGGTTTATCCCTTTTAATATGAGGAACATAAACAAAGCAAAAGCATCCAAACACTCTGAGATTTTTTAGAGAAGATTTAAAATTATACTAACCTTCATATGGAGTCTTTCCTGCTATAGCTTTTGTAGGAAGCCTATTAAGAAGGAAGACTGCAGTGTGCACTGCTTTTGCCTAATATTCCCTTGGCAATTTCTTCTCAAACATCAAACATCTAGCCATCTCTATTATGGTATGATTCTTTCTCTCACTAACTCCATTTTGTTGTGGAGTGTATGAAGCAGTGAGTAGACGTTCAATCCCAACCTCTTCACAAAAAAGATTAAGCTAATTGGAGGTGTACTCCTTGCCATTATCAGATCTCAAAGCTCGAATTTTGTGTTTCAATCTATTGCTTGAATTTCCAAAACACACCAGCAACTTCTGACTTGAATATGAGAAAATAGATTTAGCACATTATAAAATAGTCATCAATGAAGATTAAGAAATACCTGCTCCCATAGAGAGATGGAGTTTTTGTGAGGGCAAGTCAAATCAGTGTGTATCAATTGTAGCTTTTCAGTAGCTCTCCAAGTTGTTTGCTGGAAGGGGAGTCTTGTTTGCTTTCCTTGTTGATAGGCTTTACAATATGGAATTTCATATTCAAGGTAAGCGAGACCTTGAGCCAATTATTTTCTTTGCAAATTCACCACAGTTGTATGATTGCAATGCCCAAGCCTCTTGTGCTAGACTTCTGTATAAGTTTTTGTTGCAGAAAACGCTACCTACTCCTCCTCCAATGGATCAAGTGTAAAGCTCTTCCCTTTCATTTTGACTTTGACCACATCTTTGTCTTCTTCATCTTTGATTAAATGCTGATTTGTTTCAAAGATAACTTTGAAACCTTTTTGAATTAACTAGCCGACACTTAATAAATTTTGACTGATATTAGGTACAAATAAAACATCTTTGATAGGCTTTGTACCTAAAGTGCTTTCAATTGCTACTGTGCCTTTTCCCTTAACCGTAATGTAATCTCCATTGGCAATCTTCACTTTGGAAGCTACTGAAATGTCCAACTCCTTGAAGAGATCACGATTAAAGGTCACATGGTTAGTACAACCACTATCGATGAGCCACTTCTCACTTGAATGATAGGTTGCAAAGCAAGAAGCTACAAAGAGTTGCTCCTCCTCTTTCTGATCAGCAACCTAAGCAACATTCTTCTGCTGCAAATTCACTTGTGTCAAAGTCTTCTGTTGAGTTTTGCTCTTGCAAATCCTTTGATGATGTCCCATCGTTTGGCACTTCTCACATTGTTAGTCTGGCTTTCTCTAGCATTTGAAACGTGGATGACCCTTCCTTCCATATTGTTTACAAGGAGGGAAATCAGAATTTGTTCCCTTAACGGTATTAGGAGAATCATAACCTAAGTTTCCCTTCTTGTTCTTCTCATTTTTCTTCCCTTTTCTTCCTTGGCTAGACTGATATCTTACAGCTAATGCTCCTTCAACAAACCCTTTAGACCTCATAAGCATTCTTTGTTCTTATGCCAGCAAAGCATGCATCAATTCTGCCAAACCAACCTTTGACAGGTCATTAGTGTTTTCCAGTACAGAAATGGTTGCTTTAAACCTTTCTGGAATAGTTACAAGAATTTTTTGAACTAATATGGAATCAGAAATTTAAAATCAAGTGACCTTACTTTGTTTGCAATTCCAAGCAATCTGTCATAGTACTCCTTCACTGTGCAAAATCCTTCATCTTTTGAAGCTCAAATTCTCTGATCAGGATAAGAATTTGCATTCCCTTGATCCTCTCATCTCCTTCATACTGCTCCTTTTGGAAATTCCAAACTTCAAAAGCTAATTTCATTGTCATGATTCTGACAAAGATTTTAGGGGAGACTGTAGTAAATAACGTAGATCTTGCCTTCAACTTTCTTGATTTCTTCTCCTTATGATTTTTAATTTGTGCCATAGTTGGATTTGTTAGTAATGGAGGAACTTCGTAGTCCTCCTCCACAACTTCCCATTGATCATTTGCATCCAGATGAGACTCCATCCTTGCTGCCCAAACATGATAACCTTCACCATTGAAGACTGGTGGTGCTAGTGCAGCGAAAGGAGCTTCTGAATCCATGGAAGAAGAAAAAATAGAGATACATAAAAAGTTTCTTTCAATCACAGGTCCCTCAAGAAGAGTGCTCTGATACCAATCTGTTGGAGTTTTTAAGAGAAGTAGAGTGTTGGGATATTATTGCTTTACTGTTATCTTTCAAACAAAGAATCTTGATAAAGCTTTGTTAATGTTGCAGTAATGTAAATGCAGAAAAGTAAAAAAGACAAGATTTTACTTGGTTCAATAGTATAAAACTATCTACATCCAAGGTTCCTACTTCCAGTAGTGATTTTTCACTATATGAAGAAGAAGAAGAAGAAGAAAACTAATACAGAGATTGAGTATATCTTCTACACTTGCAAAGAGCTCTTCCAAACTCTCCTAGTACTCACAGGTGCGTACTCTAGCACTCTCAGAACTTTTCCCACTCTCTTTTTTTTTGCACTCTCAAGGACTAAATACAAAGTAATTGAAAGATTAAGTTTTTTCGTAATGTGTTATTTTTCTGATGCTTGAACTCTATTATTTTATAGTTGATGGAGAAGAAGATGGCTTTTTGACAAACTTGTTTGTATCAGCTCACCCTCGTGTGCCTTTCAAGTGAGTCACTTATTCCTCTCTGATATGTCTGCGTATTATGTCTTTCTTAACTGCGTTTTGTATATGCTTCAGTTGTAATTATCATGATAGTATGTTAAATCTTATGCTGTAAACGACTATGCTTTAAGTTATGCTTCAAACAAGTATAATATGACTAAGTTTTGAGTTCATTGGCTTCAAACATGTGTTTTGTCTTTTGTCCCCACGTGTTAATGAATTAGACTTTAGTCTCCAGCTGATAGATCTTTCGAGAATGCTTTTCCCTCTTCTTTCTTCGACACTTTAGACACCAACACACACTCACCTTCAGTCTTCATTTTTCTTGTATTTATGTCGAATCTGAGTGAAGTTTGCTAGAGTATTAGTGATTTCCATCACACTTTCCCTCCTACTCCATCAATCTTTGCTTAGATGAAAAACCCTAGAGTGATTTGAAAAACCTAAAACCCTAATCTTCACCTCTTTAGTGAGATATGTTGAATCTGCCTTCGGAATCAAGGGGCTTCCATGTTCTGTAAGTAATCCCTGCAAAAATTAAAATTCTTTTGTGTTAGTATTTTAGTTTCGAAATCAGAAGGATTTGCTCCAGATTGAAGATCCCCTTGGCGATTTGGTCTCTGACAAAATGCAATCGCACATCTATGTGCTTGGATCGTTCATGGAGGACTGGATCTCGACTCAGGTACCCTGCACTTTGACTGTCCATATATAGTACTGATGTTGTGAAGTCTATGTCAATTTCCTTTAAAATTCCTGATGGCCATGTTAGTTCCTTTACTCCTTCTGTGATTGAATAATACTCTACTTCTGTAGTTGATAAACTCACCACTGATTGTTGTTGTGATTTCCAACTTACTGTGTTTGCTGATAGTGTAAAAATATATGCTGAGATTGACTTCCTTAAGTCCTTATCTATTGCATAATTAGCATCCTCGTAGCCATATAGAGATAGGTAATTGCATTTGATTAGTTCTATTTTAGAGAGGCATAATCCATAATTCATTGTTCCAAATATGTATCTTATAACATTCTTGAGCCCTTGCCAGTGTTTTAAATCTGGATTGGCCATAAATTTACTTAGGATACTAATAGCATAGGCTAGATCAGGCCTTGTGCATATCACAAGGTACATTAGACTTCTAACACCTACATCGTATGGATAGTGAGCCATAGCCTTATGTTCTTCTTCAGTTTTAGGACACTTGCCATAAACCATCTGTAAGTGTGATCCTAAGGGTACTGAAGTAGGCTTAGCTTGTTCCATATTCAATTGAGCTAGGATGTTTCTAATGTAATTCCTTTAAACAAGCCAAAGTTTTCCTTCTCTCCTATGTCTGATTATCTGCATTCTTAGAAGCTTCTGAGTTTCTCCTAGGTCTTTCATTTCAAAGTGAGTGCACAAAGCAGTCTTAACTTCTTGAATTCTATTCAAGTCCTTCCCTGTAATGATAAGATCATCTACTTAGACTAACATAAAAACTGCTTTAGTCATTCCTAGATCTTTATAGTATAGGTAGTAATCATATGAACTTCTGATGAAGTTCATACTAGGAGCAACCTCATGGAACTTCTTGTTCCATTGTCTAAGTGCTTGTTTGAGCCTATGTGGGGATTTTTGCAATAGGCAAACATAGCCTAGCTTGTTTTTATCCTCAGATTCGACTGGTTGCTTCATGTAAATTGTCTCCTCTAGCTTTTCATACAGGAAAGCTGTCTTGAAATCTATTTGATGGATTTCTAGTCATATAAAGTTGCTAGAACTAGTATAAGCCTAATTTTCTTGAATTTAACTATTGGAGAGAATATCTACTTGTATTCAATTCCTTCCTTTTGTTTAAATCCCTTAGCTACAAGTCTAACCTTGTAAATCCTTGGTTCTGCTTATGTTACTCCTTCTTTTAATTTAAACAGCCATTTATTCTCAATTAATTTGGCTTTATAAGGTCTAGGGACTAAAGTCCAAGTCTTATTCTT
>JANZLD010000236.1:71802837-71813107 GCA_026413575.1 Erythroxylum carthagenense
ATATACACTCCTAAACAAATTCTAGAAATTAAATTTTAATAAAATTGTAGTTAATGAAAATTATTTGGACTCTAAGGAACTTTTATCTCTCAGACTTATCTTTAAATCTTAAAAGGATAAGATTGCATACTGCACATGGTCACTTACAACTTTATTCCTTCAGTTCAATGAAGACAACTAACACTTCTGGAGTTTAGATTTAGTGGAATTAAATAAATAAGCGTTCATAAAATGAGCTAGACTCACAACAAAAATAACATTAAAAAGTTGCATCCATTAACTATGTTTTTGAATGCTACATTCATATAAAGGGCAATTGTAGAACGTACTAATCTAAGGCATCGACCATTCTAGTAAAAAGGGTTGCTTATTTATTTATATTTACACTTCAGATAGTCTTAAGACTCGTTGGTCCGTGCAGATCTTTTTTCTTGCAACTTATTTTGGCCTTTCGATAAAGGACAACTTCTCAAATTTTGAACTTGGCAAATTCTTATGGAGGAATGCGTGAGCTTCTTGACATATATCCCAATTCCCCTAACTAAAACTAAAGAAATATAAAGTTTAAAGTAGCTTATCTATATATTGATGGCATTGAAAATTTGAAATAGCTTTGTGTTTAAAGGAAGTATAGCATTTTTGTTAAAGAACTTTACTAGTGAGCCTTGAAACTTCACCACAGAAAAGGTCTAACATTTTCCCTCTCAAGTATGAAAGTCTTTCTCAACTACTAAACTCAAATCTTGATTGATTTTTTAATACTTTTCACTACATTAAGAAAAAAGTTCATTTGAAATCATTCAAAATCCTTATATACAAATTTCCCGTTTTTTGGCAAGCTTAGGATTCTACTAGAATCAAGGTTAAATGTAGAATGTGACCAATTTTGGAGGACAATGAACCATTTTACTTATTGCAATACCTATCAAGATGGTGTATGAATATAATTATTGCTTGTCCTATTTTGAAGATACATAAGGTCATGTTTAATCACATGCTTTCTCTAAAGCTCTCTCAAAAGACTTGTGCTAACACCCCCTACATATATAATCCCTAATTCAAGGGGTTATATATATATATATATGCACTCTTAAACAAATTCTAGAAATTAAATTTTAATAAAATTATAGTTAATGAAAATTATTTGGACTCTAAGGAACTTCTATCTCTCAAAGTTATCTTTAAATCTTAAAAGGATAAGATTGTATACTGCACATGGTCACTTATAACTTCATCCCTTCATATCTATGAAGACAACTAACACTTCTGGAATTCAGATTTAATGGCATTAAATAAATAAGCGTTCATAAAATGGGCTAGACTCACAACAAAAATAACATTAAAAAATTGCATCCATTAACTATGTTTCTGAATGCTACATTCATATAAAGGGCAATTGTAGAACGTACTAATCTAAAGCATGGACCATTCTAGTAAAAAGGGTTGGTTATTTATTTATATTTGCACTTCAGATAGTCTTAAGACTCATTGGTCTGTGCAGATCTTTTTTCTTGCAACTTATTTTGGCCTTTCGATAAAGGACAACTTCTCAAATTTCTGAACTTGGCAAATTCTTATGGATGAATGCGTAAGCTTCTTGACATATATCCCAATTCCCCTAACTAAAACTAAATAAATATAAAGTTTAAAGTAGCTTATCTATATATTGATTGCATTGAATATTTGAAATAGCTTTGTATTTAAAGGAAGTATAGCATTTATGTTAAAGAACTTTACCAGTGAGCCTTGAAACTTCACCACAGAAAAGTTCTAACATTTTCCCTCTTAAGTATGAAAGTCTCTTAATACTAAACTCAAATCTTGATTTTTTTTTAAATACTTTCCACTACATTAAGAAAAAAGTTCATTTGAAATCATTCAAAATCCTTATATACAAATTTCCCGTTTTTTGGCAAGCTTAGGATTCTACTAGAATCAAGGTTAAATGCATAATATGACCAATTTTGGAGGAAAATGAACCGTTTTACTTATGGCAATACCTATTAAGATGATGTATGAACTTAATTATTGCTTGTCCTATTTTGAAGATAGATAAGGTCATGTTTAATCACATGCTTATTCAATCTTGCTCCCTTTTTTCTGTTGAAAACTTTAATAACTATATATTTTAACAAATCATTGGACAACTCACAATTTTAGGTCACTTTAGCAGTTGGAGATATTTGAAACTCCAGCACTTATCTGAAGAATAATTAATGTCGTACCACTTTTACCAATTATTACTTGTAAATGCATCGAATCTTTCTTCTTTCTTCCCTTTTTTCTCGCATTCTTTTTCTATCTTTATTAAAAACCCAATTCGACAGGCATTTAGGACTCTAAAGTCCTACTCTTGCTAGCCAGGTAAAAGAACAGGCAATTAGGCAACTACTTTGATTAGATTGAAGACACAGCCTCGGTAATATTGAAGAGCAGATAACACAAACATTGATACTGATAGTGATAGTGTAGCAACGTTGCCATATTCTTTGTGTTTGCTTATTTTATCATAGTTTTTCTCGGATCAATAACAGTGTACATATGCGCTGATTCACAACACATGCAGCTCTGCATATGCATGGCATAGATGATAAAGGAACAAGGAGACCATTGTCATGAGAAACGGGAACAGTCGCAGTTAAAACGGCATTGAAATCAGGAACAAAGAAAATGGCATACTTTTACTATTATCATATATGGGATTGAAGGTTTTGGTTCTGATGGTGGTTGGAAGGGCAATGGATGTTTCCTCCCATACTCACCTGCATCCTTATCCAATTTGATGGACTCTCTCTTCACGCATGCAAAGCACTATTTGTACTTTATGTGTGTGCATGTTATGTGACAAATTATAAATGTTTGTTTATGCATTTGTTTATATTTTATCTTTTGCCTCATCTTTGGTTTTATAAAGTCTTAATCTTGACTACGTAGAGGAGTCCCATCGCTAAACCTAACTAATTATAAGTAAAATATACATGCCTAACACGTGTGTATAGCTCTTTGACATATCCTAAGTTCCAAAGTGAGCTTCTTCTTTTTCTTATTCAACCTTTCTAATTGAGACCAAATCATACATATAATAATGTCATTAGGATCTCACTTGATGTGTGTGGTAGATATAAAATGAATAAAGAAATCAAGGGGGAGGACATATAATTGCGAATGACATCAACTCCAATGACAGCTGCAAGGCAGACAGGGGTTAGAGAAAGCCAAGAATAGACATTTCATAAATTATGAAGTCCTTTTTTAAAATTAGATCCTTCCAAATGAGATGAAGAGCATACAAGAAACAAAATGGGGCATGCCTCCATTAGGTCAGGAAGATCTCAGGCAGGATCTCCAGGGTTTGAAAAAGGGCCATGGAGATGCATATCAAATATTCCAACATCAACTTTGTCATTTCCTTTCTCATCTCTCAATTCACATCACTCCATTACACTTTCCATCTTCAAGTCCCATCTTTTCAAACCCATAACTCCATATTCAACTAATCTTAGTCTGTAGCAAGTATATGTTAAGAGGGATGGAGCATTGTGTAGACACTTTGGACATGAAAGGCTTGTATTAATTACTCCCAGACTTGGTCTCTTTTTTTGTGAATATGCAGAATCCCACCTAAATTCACTATTATTTTTATCTATTTTGGACAGTATCTGATAAACAGGATAGCCGCTGGAGTTAGGCGCATATATGGTACTCTTTTGTCCTGTTTCGTTGAAAATGGACCAAGTTCGTATATTATTACACAATTATCAGAAGGCATCTCGACGGTGGTCATTATTTGGATATAAAATTTGCAGTAGTCAATCCAAGAGATACGTGTCATGATTTCTCGCTAGTGGAAACCCTTCGCTTATAATTACAAGTGCCTCATTTCTTGAATTTGTGTTTTAGAGTGGTTGGGAAGTTTTAGACTTTTATTTGGAATCAGCAATTCCACCATGTACTGCGGATTGCATAAAAAAAACCTGATGCTTTAACTCTTCAGACCAGTAACTAGAGTTCATGATCGCTTATGTTGAACTTACCGAAGTTGGTAAAATGATCACGAATTGTACAACAAAACCTGAAAACTTCATGGATGGATGGCAAGTGTTGTATCCCTATAATGGAAGCATTTAGTTAATAAGCATGTTATATAAATCATTTATCTTTAAGGAGCATTACGAGTCCTAATGTGGGGAAAGAAATAAGTTTAGTTACTGCAGCTGGAAGGCCTTGGTTTAAGGAATGCTACGACATTTAAATGTGTTCTGATCCGTTAATAAATTTTAGGAGATAAAATGGCAAGTGGTGATATAAAAGAGAGAGCATGGAGCTCCATCAATGTACAAGGACTGAGCAGTGAGCACAACTGCACAGTGGCTGTCTAAAAGACACAGCCAATCTATTCGTGAACAATGGAATTAAATTCTGAGGACATGAAATTTATTTCCGTCTTTTTCTCTCAGGTTGTTTCCCATTTCATTGACATGACAAAAACAAGAAAAATAAATTAAATTCAAATAACAAAAGATCCATTTCTTTGATGCCCTTCACACTACCATCTCTTCTAAGTTCTATAGCAACTTCACCACCAACACTCTGCTGCGGCAGCAAGGAATGCCTTTTGACCTTATCTCATCTCTTCACTCAAAACCACCTGCAAAAGAATCCAACCAGGTTCATGTAAATTTGTCAAGGAAATAAGATGTGGTGAAACAATAGGAATCATGTGCTAAACCCGTACTCAACTGGTTATTCTGAAACTGGTTTTCAGATGGAGCAGGGTGTACGAAACCGAAGTGATGATCTTGGAATGCAGATGTCCCCTGAAACAATGCTCAACAGGATTATCAAAACAAGACGTGACCATCACATAGGAACGGTTTTCTCAACTTTACGGCGAGTACCTGAAAATGAGTAGCTGAGAAACCCTGTGAACAATCCAAGACACTCTCCGTTGAAGTTTGGTTGCTGTTATAGCCAAAATTACGCTGGAAACACCAACATGTCAAGCACAACCCACGGAGAAAAATTATCAGTTCCGTGAACTATTATTACAGAAATGAATATAGCAAAAAATGTAATATGAAACCATTGTGGACTCGTATCTACAAAGACGAACCTTAGAGAAGTTGAACGCAGGAGAGCTAGCTGTATCATCGAGACAAGAAGGCAGCTCCTCATTAACCTCGCGACGTCTGTGCTCTTTCTTCTGTTTTTGCCTTCTGCCACAATTTTTAGCCAATGGAGTCGTGGCATTATCCTTCACTGCAGGATAGAAATGCACATTGTTGTAGTTGAAATAGCCTTCATCTTCTGGAAAATGCGGCGGACCAGAAGATGCATCAGACACCATTGACAAGTCCTCATCTTCGTCTTCCACTACTCGAACATTCTTCCCCCTACCACAAAAACCGCTTCTTGCTTCTACAAACTTATTGGGCTTATCTTGAGAAAGCAAAGATTGTTCCAAGTAAAGGGTCCAACCGGACTCACAATCACTACTGCATTCAGAGGCAAAAACATCCATCTTTTTTGTGCTCTATATTCTCAGTGAAATCACAAATGGGGCCTTTTTTTCTTGGATGAGCCCCCTCCTTATGAAGGGGGGAGATTGGAGTAAGACAGAGAGATAGATAAAAGGTAATAATAGACACAGTGGGGTTATGTGTCTCTAGTTCTGTTCCCTGAGCCAAAAAGCTAACAAGTGGCAAGTAGGCGAGCAAAGGAATAGGCGTGGGAAAAAACCAAAAGCAAAGCCAAGACAGGCCAGAATTTGTCCTCACTATCAAACCCATTCAGGGACTCTGGGAGAATGTATCAAAAAATGCCAGTTGGTGTGGGTTACGGTTGATGCATGCAAGGAAGAGGTAAGATAGAGAAAACAATGAGCCACAATCTCTTCACGTGCTATACAGCGAGGCACTGTGTACCCTCTTGAGTCTTAACCAAACCAGGTACACGTCCATTTTCTCCTTCCACACTTTATGGACACCTATCCTTCGGTCCAGTAATATCCATCTTCTCTTGTTTTCTAAGATACAGAGGATGAAACTATATGAAGGACCTATTTCATATAAACATGAAAGATGAGTAAGTTGGGATAATAGAATTTGATTAATTAGCATTACCATGTTCCTTCCATTTTTTGGATTCTGGTTGCGACCCAATTTGATAATCCTGATTTGGTTAATTTGGTTTCTAATAGTTGATGTGGTTGTCAAGTGGGTGGTGGTCCTATCAAGTTTGTCTTCGTACAAATAATTCGGTTTTGTGGGTGAATGTTGCAAAGAGACCATACTTTTCTTCTTTTGGGCACAATTAGCGCACTCACTTGTGTACTCATTTGATCTTAGCATGTGTTTTGTTCAGTCAAATTGAGTGAGACGACGGGTGAATTCAAGGTCAAAAGCCCTTCTAAGGACCCTAGAGGCCCTTCCAAGCATCCTGTGTATGCAAGACAACTAATGTTAAAAGAGAACCAAAGCCCTATTTTCTTCTTGCCATAGAACACAAAAAAAAACAAAAAAAAAAACAGTTGATGTCATATATGAACTCATCCAACTATAAATCAAACTCATTTTCTTGTTATTTTAAGTGAATGAGTAGAGATTTCTTGGGGCAAGTAGAAGAACTATTACTAACACAAGTTGACTATGTTTTTATGAATCCACATGCCTTCACATTTTGATCTTCTCCTTTTCAATACTGTACCAAAAACTCTTTACATGGCTCTCTATCGATTCACGATATATATACACCGCGCATGCATGTGGGCACGTGTGCTTATATTATTTGCACTTCAGATATTGACACACATGTTTGCACGTGCAACTACACGCAGTTCAACTCTCAATTTCTCTGTTCTAAAAATCCCAACTCGTTACTTTGGCTTTCTAGTTCCAAAGTGAATGCCCTAATTATCCTTCTTTATCTTAATTTATTCTGCCATTTGTTGTTTAGATACTCCTAAATCCTAACAGGGTCTTTTCTTTTTTTTTTTATGGTGATTGGTGATTCTCTAGGCTTCCTAAGTACCTACACACCATGTGATGTGATGACACTTTCACAAGTTGGAGTGTTCCACATGATCCTAATTACAAATTTTACAAGGTTGAGGTTAATTTTCTGTTTCTGTTTCGAACTAGACAAATCAATAATAAATTATGTGCATGGTTGAACATAAGATTAGACAAGTCCAAAACTCACCAAATGAAAGCCCTACTTACACATAACAAGCTAACTCATACGACAAGCTAGGCTAATGAAATTGGTGAAATTGGGAAATGGATGCCTAATATACGTACTATGACATCATTATGATAAGTTCTTTGTTTAGTACAAAGGCAAATTTTCAATTTAATGCTATTAAAACTATGATAAGTTCTTTGTTTAGTGTAAAGGTAAATTTTGAATTTAAAAAAGAAAACTTTACTACATTAGCTTAGTATTAGAACAATAATTGAACTCGATGCTCTGTACTCTTTTTTTTTTATTTAAATATTTTGTATGCCATTTGAAGTAATATAATGAATTATACATTGATCCTTACTCTTAGTCTTAAAGATAACAAAATATCTTGTTATTAATAAATTTATTTTTGGAAATATTAGTAGTTTTATTATAATAAACTTAAATAATATATGAAAGATGAAGTTTAATAGAAGGTTAAATTGAACAAAAGAGTGAATTTAATATATTGATTAATCAAAGGATAGATAAAATAAGACATATGCATCCTCTCAAGTGAAAAATTAAGAATAAAGACTTTGATAAATTTGGAACCTTATCTTAGTCATTTCAATGAATTAAGAGTTTAATAATTTAATAATTTTGATAAATATGATTAATTTTAAAACATATTCAAAATTTTAGATAAATTTTGATTTAATCATCAAAATATACTTAAAATAACTATTAATTTATAAATAAATTTTCATTTTTAACCTATTTATTTCAGTAAAATAAAATAATTTTTATTGATAGTTTAATAATTAGTATATAATGGATTAAAAGAAATTTAATTAATTAAAAATAATTTATCTTTAAGTTTCATCTAATATATAACTATCATCAATAAAAAAATTAAAAATGCTACTTATTTTTATTTGAAAGAAAATCTAAAAGTAAAAATTACAATAAAAAAAATAGAAATAGAACTTCGCCCTTAAACAATCAATTAGTTAAATGCGTGCTAAAACTACTCATTGTAATAACTAATGTTTTTGTTTAACGACTATTTGAGTTCTTTTTCATATACATATACATATTAAATTTATTTTGCTTTTACATTATGTATTAATTGTTATTGCCAACGTTGAATAGTTGACCTATGAAATAAAGATAATAGCTTTCTTATAATTCTGTTTATTAAATTCTTATATATTTTTCGCGCAATCATATCAAATGTCTAAATAAACAAATATGGTTAGAATTGATTTAAAATTTTATCCATTAGTATACAATGTTCAATAGTGAATAATTCTTTTAGCAAATTGTAGATAAAAATATGTCTCAGTTAAATATTATATTTAATATACAAGAGAATCACCCGTTCGAGCCACAAAACAAAAATTAAGAAGCGGGCCACATGGATGAAAGGGATGCAAGTAAGATTTTAGAAAACCCCATGTCCTGCTCTTCCTTCTTGGATCCCTAAATCACTTACCCCACTCAGTATACAGCCATGCAGCCAGTGAGAAGGGATGGCAGTGCGGCATTGATCAAATAAGACTCTTAATTGAGAGGCGTTCGCGGGTGCCTGTATCCCCTCTTGCAGTGCAGATGGCCCATGATTTCTTTTTGTTTTTTCTTGCTTTGGCCCAGGTAAAATTTTGTCCCATTTCTTGCCTTCAACCCATTCGAGGTGCATTGTTCGTTATGAAGTTTTTACAAGGTTTTTGGAAGCTTTATCCGATGTTTTAAAAATTAAAATAGAAGCTAAATCATTAAGATAAAAAGTTAAAGATTTAAAAGGTTCAATTAGTATTAGAACGTCATAAAATCAGTTAAAGATTGAATAAAATTTAAAAAAAATTAAAATATAATTAAAAAAATTATTTTTACATATTGAAAAATTTTAAGTTTAATTAAAAAAGAGATTATTAAATAAAAATTTATTTTATTTTATTTTATAAGAATTTATTAATTTATAAAATTTGATCAATTAGTTAATAAATTCATTAGTTTTAGCAACAAAAATTACTAATGTAAATCAAACAAAATTAAACGATTTAAAATTTCTACGGTTAAATCGACCGAACCAATTGGTTTTTAATCATTACTTTTAAGGTCGTTTCTAAACATATGCATTATAATGAGAATAAATTAGTGGCTTGGATATGATGTTTCGCCAATTAGGGTATCCTGGTAATTTTAACCTATCGGAACTAAGCCATGAAAGTATGCACAACTTGGCGAGCAAAGATGGGTCCTAGAATCTCCTCACGCGCTATTTCGCTTAGAAAAGTGAAGAAACGAGACGAAATGTCACTTGTACAAATGACGTACTTTTCGCCACATCAACACCGACGACGTGGGTGATCGGATCACCATCAACTTCTCCCAATCATAGACAAAGATGCATATTCTAGTTATATCTTGCCGCTTACCACTCGCTTCACTTACGCGTGAACCTAAACACACTTTTATCTTTTTTGATTGTTATAAAAGGCACTTAGTGATTTTTTTGGATGAATTTTTGAGAGGTCAATAAATATTTTTTTCTACCACAAAAGCCTTTTTAAATAAAAAACGAGTATTTAGTTATAAAATAAAAAGGCATTTCTTTAATAGATATGACTTTTTTACGACCAAAATACAGCTTTTTAAGAAGCTCAAATTTAGAGCTTCTCAAAAAATCCTCTGAAATAACTTTTTCAGGTAGATTTTTCATATCAATTAATGAATATATTTTTTAGTTCCTTTTATCTTTATGTTTGACACATAATTCTCACAATACTCACAAACTCATCTTCACGTTTATCTTACAAGCCTATCTTCACGTTTATCTTGCAAGCTCATCTTCTCTAATCTCTTGCGTAGTTGTTTTGCGCAATTGTTATGCAAACCCATCTTCTCTGATCTAATTTCGAGTGAACCATCTCAAGGGACACAATGACCACTGGCTCTTTTAAGAGCTAATGAAGAATCAACCTACAGCTAACCAAAATTGCCCTTTCGATTCTAATTTTTGATTTGTAGTTTCTGGGATGCTTTTTCTATGATGCTAATTTATGGTTTCTCGAATGCTATTTCTTGTTTTTTTCCTCCTCCTCAC
>JANZLD010000236.1:71822176-71837985 GCA_026413575.1 Erythroxylum carthagenense
ATTTTTATTAATTTTATTATACTAAACTAAATTAATTATCTTATTATTATTATTAATTTATTATTACTACTATTATTAATTATTAATTATTGTTATTATTATTATTAAATATTATTATAAATTTTATACTTATTATTATTATTGTTATTCTTATTGTTATTAATAATTATTGTTATAAATTTTCTACTTATTATTATTCTTTTTATTAATAATAATAATATTTTTATTAATTTTATTATACGAAATTAATTATCTTATTGTTGTTGTTATTATTATTATTATTATTATTATATATTTTGTACTTATTATTATTAATAAATTTATTATACGAAATTAATTATCTTATTATTATTATTATTATTATTAGTTTTGTACTTAATATTATTATTATTAATTATCTTATTATTATTATTGTTATTATTATTATTATTATAAATTTTTTACTTTTTATTTTAATTATATTATATTGTAGGGGTATTTTAGTCATTGACACTGTTTTTTATGTTCTGTCAACTGCAACCAAACACATTTTTGTCTTTGAGATGGAGACAGTTTTATCTGTTTTGTCCTTCACAATCAAACACCTTATTATCTCTAATTTTTTTATGTTCTGTCTCTAAATTTTTATTTCGTTTCGTCTCTGCATACGGGAGATAACAACCATATGCAGCGAAAGTAATCGGAGTCATAAGTTGATCACATCGAAATGGATTTAACCATCGAGGTTCTGCCAACTTTGAAGATGGGCTTCCTTAAAAGTTTAAGTAATACCATTGATTCATTAGTAGCTCCAAAAGGCTTATGGGCCTACCATATTCAAAGCTAAGGCCACAGGCTTTCATCGCATCCTTATCTCCTTTCTATTCAATTTTGCCTAAAACCAAACAAAATGAAGTCAATGTAAACAGCATACTCTGTTTGATTGATATCTCATTAGACAATAGATTAATTGTTCAACAAAATTTAGGCATTCTCTTCATTATATTATTATTATGATGATGATGGTTATGATGATAATGGTAATGATGATATTTGAATTGATCTTATACTCAAAAACCCAAAATTATTTGCACGGCTCCATCTTTGTATAACCTCGAAATTACAAGAATCCACCTCATTACCATTATAGGGATTTAGGGCTTTGACAATACGTAGAAACAGCCATGCATACCATGGAGAATAAGGAAAAAGGTAAAAGCTCTTCTCTTGTATAAATTACACTAAAAGTTGTACCTACCGCGATATGCATTGGTAAGCTGTCTCAGGGCAGGGCTCACCACAGAAATTAGAAATATCAGTTTTAGGACTAGAATATTTGAAGTCAATGTGACAATCAAACATGGTAATTGGATGGTGAAATCTGTACTCTGCCACCGTTTCTGAACTACTGAATCAACCTTTCTTTTTGTTTTTCTTGTCCAGTTGGTGATCTGGTGCAAAGAGTATTCTTCTTATGACTACTTTTAGCTTTGACTTCCCAACAAAGTTTGTACTCTCAGACTTTACAGAACGATAATGCTCTAAAAGTGAGCTTGTACCCATTTTTCTTGTGGGTAATCGGATCAAATGAGATGACTCTCAACCCCTAATCCCTTCTTTGGCAAGATAATAAACTTTCTGGCTCCCAACATCTGTTGATATGGTGCTTGGAGCCGAAGCTTTGGATCATCTCATGTCCATTTTTGTAATGCTCTTCTTAAATTTCCATTCAATTATTTGAAGTCACTGCAAGAGCAATCAAACATTGGTGATTGTGCTAACGTGGGTTATGAGCTGATATCAACTACTAATAATACATAATTAAGAGAACTAATCCTCCAAGAAAGCTTAAAGCCTTTTACTATTGGCCAAACTAGATTTTCTACTTTTTAAGTGTGATTATCAATAATCTTGTTCACTTTCTTCCCTTGTTTTTGCTATCTTTGTGGGATCCATTCTCTTTTGTTGTTTCTCCAATACGTCTTACTTTGGTTTTCTATCCACTTTAATTCGATTATAAAACATACACCCTACTTCCACCAAAGCAAACTTGGCAAAATTGACATCCATGACAATTAAGTCGTTAATATGAGATACCATTGTAGGACCTAATTACCATTAACATTAAATTGTTTTTTTATATGTTATAAATCACTCTTTTTGATATATAAAAACAATTTAACCGATATTAACCATGTTGAACTGAAATTACAAAATAATAATAATAATAATAATAGGTTTCAAGTAATTTTTTAAATACTTGACTGTATGCACCCAATAAACCAACCTGGAAGAACCCAAAATCGCATTAATGAGAAAGAGATGTATGGAGGTGCCAATTGACGATGAAGATAAGTATGGAGATGGATTACACACAGCTAAAGAAGGAGGAGAGGAGAGTAGGGAGTGCGTTTGATATGGGTTGTTAATGCTGATTTGTCTCATGCATTGGCAGTTCATCCTCTCTATTCAGACCCCTTTGCGTTCTTAAAAGGGGCAGAGGACCCTTTTCTAACCAAAAGCTGCTGAGGGCTTTTACTCCCATCACTCATGGCTATGTTGTGTGGGCCAATCCTGCCCCTATGAAGTGGGGCCCATCTCTACTCCAACCCAGGTTTCACATGTATACAAAATCTTCCCATTTACTTTCTCTTTTCCCTTTTTTTTTTGTTGTCAATATTTTAAATTATAAATGCGATGGTAATATTTATTATTGCAATTTATAATAATTATCTTTCGGATATGGCTGTTACGATTTCTACTAAATAGTGTTGTTATTATATATTTTATAATAATTATGTTTGTATTATCTTTAATTATGTTTATCTCCATTTTAAATTTTGAAGCACACACGGCACTTTGATTAATTCACATTTTTGTAACTAATCAGCTGATTACTTCAAACGTCGACTAACTTCTCACTTTTCACCAATGAAGTTAAATAAATTTAATAATTATTTGACAAAGTCAATTAATCAACTAATTTTTAACTTATCAACTATCATCTAAGTTTTTCAAATTCTACTTGCCTAATCCTAATGAGATTGAAAATTACACATGATGGAGGCACCAAGTCAAATCTTAAGATTTAGATTACAGAACCTCCGGCGAAGCTGTGGAGAAGAAGGTTTAAGATAGTGGGACCCCTATGCGTCCTTTTGCTTACAGCCTGGAGGTGTGACCCACCTTGACCAACTTTTTGTAGGAAATCCCAGCTACAGAATTTGTTGGGTCCCATCTTAACCAAGTATAGGAGACTAATATTTATGAGGACAAAATGCAATAACTAATACAACCGTGCTCAACCCTACAATAACGTGTATTTGCGAAGTGTTTACTCAAAATTAATCTATTATTTATCGACATGTATGTTAAGAAAGTAAAAAATGTATTGATTAACTTGCTATCCATGCAAATTATTCTGATATCGGTGTCACATATTTTGATATTACATCTATTGGTTACCAACATATCCTGTTTGAGGATATGTTAAAAATCTACTTCCCTAGACTTATTTTGTAACCTGGTTTCTTTTAATAAAAAAACAAAATTTGAAATAAAATAAAATATTAAAAAGATCAAAATAAGCCAAACTTTTTGAAAATGCAAAAAAGAGAAAATCATAACCATATTGAAGAAAAAGGGAGCCGGGAGACAACATGTGGTTAACAAGATTGGAAATCAAAAATCAAGTAGGTCATTACAACTTGTCTTGTTCCGTTCAAGGCCGCGTTTGGATTCCTCATTCAGTGCAGGCGAGGCATGCTGCTTAATTGTATCACACAGTTGATTCCCCCCCAAACAAGCACCCTCTGTCTCTCTCTTCGTAACTTGCTTTGGTTCTGGTGGTCCCGGACAAACTCCTAGGTGATGTGACATGCCCATCAAATCAAGATCTTTGCTCCATCCCCACCTCCTCCTACGCTCTGGCTACAGATGTACGGTCCTCGTTCATTCCCTCTCACCCATCCCTGACCTCATGCCCACGTCATCGTCTCAAATATTTCTGATGCCATTTTTATGTTTTGTATCCTAAATACTTTGTAGGGGCTCTTTCGTCAAAGGACAAGAATAATGAAAGCCTTTTCGAAAAGTTAGCTAGATTAAACCGTAATTTATCTCCCTTATATAGTATCGAGTTAGAATGTGAGGACGCCTAAGGTGAACGTTCCAAATTTTGAGTCCAAGAATAATGAAAGTCATTATCATGCTTAAGCCTTTGTATCTATCATAGGCATGATGAGTAGGAAACTATGAGCCATTCGTTCTCGTGCAGAGATGATTGATGAGAATAATTGAGAGATCATTGGGCATTCATCTCAAGCAGTACTCATTCCGCTTTGACCCAAAAGCCACCATAAATTTTGTAATAAAATAGTAATTATATAATTAAGTTCTTTACAAATAATTCCAAAAACATTATTAACCTATATATATATATTTAATTAATTTAGAATCAAGCTAACAAAATCTCTCATTACCCTTTAATTTTTGCATTAACTAATAACCAAAAGGTTGGGCGATTTCTTTCTCTCTCTTTTACTTTTTCCTCTCTAATGCAAAAGACAAGATTAGAGGAAGGTTGTATGGACTAATACTATGGAGGCGGTAGTTGTGGCTGTAGCGGCGTCTGCGCCATTGATGGTGTAATCTATGGTGGCTTTGCATCCGGTGCCGACGATCTTGGCCGCTTAGCCAACTGCTGAGCTCCCGCTTGATTACTTGAGCCGGGATTCTCGGAGCGAGTGTCGCAGCTTCCACAAGCGGCGGCGTCCAGCACACCTACGGGGCTAGACGGCGACGCGGGAAGCGGCTCAGCCATCGGGACCTTGAGCCGAGCCGAGGGGCACGTATCGATCAGGTACTCCTCCATTAGTTGGTGACAGCTTCTCACCATTTCCTTTGCAATAAAAACCAAAAAAGAGAGAAAGGAAAAAGAGGAGAACATAAAAATTTTTAGGACACAGATTTCAATACTTCTCAAATCTTCGAAACTCTCGAAAGTGTAAATATTTATAAAACTATCCCCAAGAATTTCAAATATTCCACATCCAGGCCACAGAGACAAAGAATGTGTTATGCAATGTACTTTTTTCGCTCGGTCGTTGAACGAATTGTAGCACTCCCCGTCACCTCCGGTCGGCGTTGCATCAAGTCTCTCCCCGGCGGCGCATAGGACGGCCGCCTCTGCCAACGTCGACGGCGAAAAACCCAAGAAATCAATCACTGTAAAAGTCAACAGAAACACGCAAATTGAAATTCTTGTCCAATTACGATAAAATGATTGAAAATGAAGATCGTGATAAGCTTCGAGTCTGGTCTTTTTTGGCGGGGAATCATACAACATTATAACTTACCGCGAGTGGTGCTTAGTATGAGAGCGGAGGATAATTCAAAGATCCGATTGAAGTCGCAAGATGGAAGCTTGGAGATAAAATAATGGAGGTAGTCAAATGGAGTAACGGAGCGAAGTCTCCAGTCGAGATTGACCATAACCCAAAGCTCCATTCTTTGAACAGTTTTTGGCTCGAAAACAAAACCAGGTTCAAGCACTTGAAGGTTCACCAACAGTGGGACGTGGGTTTCCTCCATTTTCGCTGCTAAAGACAAGCAGGCCACCGAAAGTAGCTGAAACGGCCACCCATTGATCTGCAATTGTCCTAGAGTGTTAGGATTTTACCAAATAACAACAGTAATGACACTAAGAAATAAGATAACATTTTCTGAAGCAAAGACTGTCAGTTTCCCGCAAAATCCGATATTCTTCACGAAAAAGATGACATCTTCGACGTTTCAGTAAGAAAACAGCAGTGTAGTTAGAAAAGCGATATTTTTCGGGAAAACTAGGCAATTTCGAGGAAAATATGCAGCAAGTAAGAGGGGTATAAATCTTTACCGGGAAACAATGAGAAGAAAGGAAGCGATCGAAATAGTTGACAGAAAGCATAGCCGTTACTGGCCTAAAACGATAATAACCATGCACCTGCATTTCACCAATTATCACAAACTCAATCCACGAACTAAAAGATTCATTTTTTACACAGCTACCTTGATGGGCACGTATATTTATACCTTGAGGATCCAATTAATGGAATCCTGACGAGCAGTTACGTCGACGGAGCGGTTTCGGCAACGGTGGAGATAATCAGACTGAGGCATGAAGTGGGGTTCAGAGTCAATAAGGTTGGTTATGTAGGTTTCGTCCGTCTGCGGCAGAAAACCGCTGGAGAACGAGGGTTGGGGTTGATCATTGACCCAGGAGTCGTCGGTATTGGATGGGACCACCTCACTGGCGTCCTCGCCGCAGTAGAGACCGTTGGTGGGCGAGGAAGAGGGCTCCGGCGAAGACGACATGACGGCGGGGCCGGCGGTGGTGGTGACGATGATGATGATAAGCTGCGATGTGGAGATTTTCTAACGTCAGGTTAACGGCATTTGCGACGGGAGGGGCAACGGCGAAAAGTTGTGTCTTCTGGTCATTTGCTTGCTTAAAACATGTCTCTTCAATCTCTGGTCTTTGTTTCTCTTTAGCTTAGTTTGTTCAACTAATGTGTCTAGCTATGTCTGTCTCTCTGTCTGTGTCTGCCTCCTACCACAGCTGTTTTTGGGGATGGGGTTTATGTAGAAAGGAGGAAGTGAGGCAGAGAAGAGGGTGGTGGAGTTTCCACGTGTGAGTATTGGAAGTGGTTTTTTGTTTGGACCAATTGGTATCTCAGTCAATGACCTTTTGCAATGTTTTCACTTATTGGCATAAATGCAAAACTTCAATAACAATTACAACACAGTCAAAATGCTTTTCTCTACAATTACAATTACAAATCTTGACAAATTCAGGATTGTTAAACCCTATAACTTCATAACTTGAGATCAATTAGTAACTCAAAACAATGCGTTCTTATTGAAAAAGACTTGAATGGTAAAAATGACTTGCTATTTTTCTTGATGCATTCAGGCTTGATTTTGAGCACTAAGATGTACCATTGATTCTTTGTTTTTGCATGAATCATTGGTAGCAATAGTTATCCTTCCAAAACCATTATGGGTATCAATGTTTGATTCATTATAAGGACAGGATAATTAATAGCATCTCTTTGTTAGTATTCTGGTAAGGCGTTATGGTCGATAGCTGAACCTGAGTCCCTAGGTTCTCGACTTTACCTTGTTTCCATACTTTTTACCCAAAACATGTCTGTAATTCTTGAAAGTACAATAATCCAAGCCTATTCTTCACAAAAGATGTTCAATTCCTGTAAGTGGCTGGAAATGATGGTAGGTCTCAGTTATGGCAGGCAAACTTGGAATTGACATTCAAAAAAGGGAAAAACTCTACACAAATGGGGATCCCTAGTAAGTGAACTACAGTCTGCCAATTTCTGAGTGTGCATTATTAGGCATACGAGGAGCAGTAGGTTTTGCATAGAAAAGAAATAACATGCACCCCGTTTATAGATAATCCATACTCCGTAGGACATATATTGAAGAGTAATACATAGTAAGGGACAATTAGGAGTGCAGGTAATAATTGATAGGGCTAATCATACACTGTACAGTGTCTTTTGCATATGTGTTCGCAGCAGTGCGATACAGATACAATGCAAAAGTTCATCGACACTTCACCATAACTGCCTCTGTACAATTTCTGAAGTTCTTGGCAATTTGTGGAAAAGGATTTAGACTTTCTAAAACGCTCCTTTTATTGGTGGGTATTATTTATGCCCTTCATATTTTTACATGGTCAAACGGCTTAGGAGCTTGGACTTTGGACCAGTGAGCTTCATGTCATATCAGAACAAATAAATACAAGGACGTGTATTCCAACTGGTAACCATCTCATTCATCTTTTGACAATGAAACCAATCAAGAGACCATATCTCTTAAGCCTCACATCAAATTTTAATGGCTCCACGAACAATAAGAGCAATTCCAATATTATGTTTCCCATAAGCCATTGACGGCTGAAAATAGTTGGTAGTTTTGCAGAGGCAGTCACAATCATGTGGGATAGGGAAAAGGAAATTGCCATTTCTTCTTATATTTTTCTGATTCTCTTCATTGGAAGTTTGGAAACACTATAATTGAACCGCGAAGACAATGTCATCTAAAAGCACATGGCTCTACAGTCTACAGCATTTGAGTTTCAATGAGCTTTTAATTTCTGACATTCAAACTGAAGGACAAAATATGGTAAGTGAAAATGAAAGACAGCTCATAGGAGTCGGCAGAAATTTGCCAGTATGCAATAAGATAATATGCCATTCCAGTTTGTGTACAATTCAACCATGTATATTTTCTGCTCACCTCAATCACACTTTAATAGCCTTGACTAGGAATTTCTTTATATTAATTATATCTCATGATTGTCAGACCAAAACATAGACTGAAAATTTTTCCTTTGTCACTGTTACCTTTGACATTTAGTGTACAAGCACACAAGTAGAGTGAATAGATTTTGGAAGATGGAACTTTTCATCGCGTATATAAAGTTGTGTCACAAACAAGTCGAAAATATTCTTCAAGAAAGTGATGGGAAATTCAAGAAAGTGGTTGTGCATAAAGAAGGAAGATTCAAGCAATGGTTGGCATCAACTTGGGGAAGAAAAGCTAAATGCAAAACCAACTTATTGCTTACTTCGAGTTTAGCAAAGAAGTGGGCATAGGAAGCTTGGAGCATATGCTTTTAGGCTAGTGAGGTTTTGAGCTTTTGTATCGCCGGATTCCAAGAAACAGTGAGAAAAATGTGTTCCATCCTCAAAGGAAAAAGATTGACCTCCATGATTCTGTTAACTCCACAGTCACATCAAACTATTCTCACAAGTGAACAACCATTTACAGTTCTTGGGAGATAAAATGCCATAGGCATCATGATTCAAAGGTACTGTTTTGACTAAGAAAAGCTGTAAGACAAGTCTTTTAATGCGAGTACAAATGAAGCTGGACTTGATCACCGTTTTTTATACAGTGAAGTGTCTTTTCTCTGAATTCTTATTAATCACATCAGGTATGGAACAGTATCATATCGTACTCAAATCATCGGACAACAGTTACCAGGTTGCATGATGGCCCCTGGCACAGCTAACCCATGTAAATTTCCTTTAATGCAGTCAGAATTTGGTATTCTGACGAGACGGTAATATGTACAAGTGTGACATATTCAGACTCTTGCGCTCATTTTAAGCTCTTTCAGAAAAGACAAACAAGAGCTTCCAAGCTAAAATGAGGGGAAGAACCTGTTAAGGTCATAGGGCAGAGCGTAGAACTCTGCACTTCTGGTGTCTTGATCGAAGTACCTAAACTTTTGCCACCAATGCCTCCCGCTATCTCGGCGAGTCGAGCTGTGCCTCGGACTGTGAGTGATGTCTAATAAATATGCGATTGCAATTCCCACTGTTGCTGGAGATGTGAAAATCACTTGCATAATATCGTTAAACTGCACAAAAGTGACAGATATATAAGACTATTTATATATATTGTAAGGAGAAATAACGAAGGAAATTCAAGGCATTCTCACCCAAATAGCGCCAGTGGAAACAGGGCCATGACCTTCTACCAGCATAACTTGGTTGAAGTACTGAGGCACTGAGAGGCCCATGAAGAGGGAGAAGCCTAAGATGAACTTTGTCCTGAAACTGTTCAGGTTGCAAAACTGGAGATGTCCCAGACCTGCTGATGCTGTGCATCCAACAAACATATCATATTCAAAACTTTATTATGTGACTTCCCCTCGGAAGTATTGAGATGGAACGGCGGATAGAAGATGATGTAGACCACTGATTCTTGTTTGATCCATGTTAATTAACGTGAAAAACAGGGGACCTACCAACATAGGCATACAGGACACAGTAGATAGCTGCAAAAATTGGCAAAGGTATTGAAGCAACAACAGCCCCGAATTTTCCTGCAAGACATTGGTTACGAGGCCAAACACTCGAGTCACAAACCTAGAAATCAAGGACTGCATCCTTCTTTGAAACATTGTTTGATTGTTTTTAGTAGAATTGTGCACCTAGTACAGAAAAGAAGAGCATAAATCCTGCTGATATTTGAACTACTCTCCGGCTTCCAACTCGTGTTAATCCCATCAGACCTGCATTTTCACTGGAAGTACAAAGAATGCACAATCAGATCACAGAATAGCTGAAGACAATGCTAAGATTAGCAATTCCCCCAGTTCTATATTGCAAACGTAGTTAGAAACAACTAAATTCAGAAGCAGGAGATCATTACACTGAAGCAGTGCAACCAGTTCCTGTACCGAACAAACCATTCAGCATAGTCCCTATTCCCTGAAATTAAAATAAAGTGAACAATTGAAAAAAATAGTTCTGAACCAAATAGCACGTTGTATCCTTGAATCAAAAGTTGAAAAACTTGGGACTTCAAAGAAAATGAACCTACCTGCCAACCTATACCACGACTGAGCACAGACGGAGGGACTGGAGTGGCACTCCCATACCTGGATGCTGCGATGATTGTACCGGTGGACTGCAAAATGACAAAAACAAAAATTCAGAAAGAGGTAATGATAAGCACTGAGGAGCAGACAACATCAGTTTTAAAAGCTTTTAGAAAGTAGTAATCGCTATAAAACCAGCATTACAAGCATATTTCATATTTGGTTATCACAGTGAACAGAGTAAACTATTGCATTGAGCATCCAAGATTGCATAAATGATGTTCACATAATTGCACCTCAATAACGGCAACAACGCAAGCAGCCATCATTGCAAAAATATCACCAGCCTTAAATGTTGGTTTTCCCCATTGAAATGGATACGGAACCTTTATCCTACATTCAAGTAAAGGAAGATATTAGCAAATGTCGTACTTAACAAACAAACAATTCCACTTATCCCATGTTTAGGAAATACAATTACTCCCAAACCAGAAGTTGCCATAAACCATGTTCATCTGTGAGAAATAAGTACCAGTTCACTGACACAGTATATGATCAAGTACACGAGTCCATTGACCCTTCAAATATAGCGGCAATGCTGGAGAATGAGTTTCGCTTCATATATTAGATTTAAGAAACCAGTACCTTTATCTATCCAGTCTATGCAAATGTGACTATTTGTTACTCCATGCAAATTATAATCAAGAAAAGAAAAAGAAATCAGTTAAAAACTGGTGAACAACAATAGTCTACAGTCATTATAAATGGATTCTCTTTGTCAGTTTACAGTCAAATAAGAATTAAAGGAATCCAGTCTAAGAGTAATCACGCTCACCAACGAGCACCACCAATGAGCCCCGATCGATCAGTACGACAATTACTTTGTGTTTTTGGAGATGACTTGTCATATGCACCTGCTGCGGTCAAAATTTCGGCATAGACCCATATAATTGCAACAGAAAACAGGACTGCAAAACGGGTGACCGTCGACGCTCTTGATTCCAACATATGAGGAAGAAACTGCCATGTTAATGATTAGCCAGAACAGTATATAAAGTAAAGACGACCAAAAGATGCAATCTTTTCCTTGCTTACGAGCATGAATTTAAGGTGAGACTAAGTCCAACCACTTTTTTTGACTCCTAAGTGATGAATTAAGAAAATATTCCAGCATCCATCCTAAGAATTACCATTTATTTGCCAATTCTAAAAGACTATGAGTGCAAATAGACATATACACGAGCATTCCTAGGATCTATGAGAGGCTAAACAACAGTGGGGAATGTCGATTTAATTGAGAGCATATAGTACCTGAGATAAGAACACAACAATTACTAACGCTGGAAGCCCAACTTCAATGCATTTTGCTAGCTGCAATATTCAACCAGTAGAAAGTTACATTCAACACACTAACCACAAAGGTAAGGCACTCAGAACCATCATATAGTTTTAGTTTAAAAGGGCCAATGATAATTGTGCTCGCATCAGAAATGGTCCACTAAAACCAGAGCATCTTCTTGGTGCAAACCCAACTTGAGGAACAAAACCCTAAAAGTTCTCCACTGTCCCATCGGTCGTAACTCGCATAAATTCAAGTAACCATCTCTAGACATAGCCAGAGAAAGGGTTCATACAGAAGCAAAGAGTTTCTAAAATTTAGGAATTAAGAAAATAAGAACTACATTACAGAAGACACTGTATGTCTGGATTAATGTAGTGTATCAGCGAGATAAACTAAAGGAAAAAAGGAAGACAAGAAATCATTGCGTCCCTAGAAGTTAATCAACGACGTTAGGAACACATGAGAGTTTTACTTCTTATGGATTTCGGGGCCTTGAGTATTCTGAATTATTTGAAACTGTTTTAAAAGCTTTTTGTCATTAAAAGAATGTCTGAACTTGAATCTCCATCTTTTCAACAGGCAAGGATCAGAGTACCAGTAGAATTAGGCTTTCAGCACAGAATTACCTGTGGAAATCCACGTGCATAGAGCCCAAGTCCCGTTAAAGTCACAAGAGGAACGGCAGCAAGAGGGCTAAGAAATCTGCATCACAAGACATCCAAATGAAGCTCCTTTGAATAAAAAATGTTAACCAAATACGTCTCCAAGTTCCGGTACCATGCTTCTGCAAATTCATACCTTCCAAATATTCTCCAGAAGCCAAAGAAACCTATTGTAATTTGGAGGAAGGAAGCAATGATGAGTGCTCCTTGTATGGCTCTGACGGACTGAGTAAACCTCTACATCCACCCACGAAAGAAGATGAAAGATCATAAGCACAAAAACTAAACAACCATCAACCGAATATATGTGCAGGTGAGGGCCATTATGTAGCTTGATTCAGAAAATGAGAAAATAACAACCTGATGCTGACTAAGTGATGCGCTACTACTGCCACTGTTGTTTGACAAAGCAATGGACGTGGCGGGAATAATGAAAGCGTAAGATCCCCCCATCACTACAGGAACTCGGGAACCGAACAAAGTCTGCAAGAGTGTGTTTATCCCCGCAACAAAGAGAACGGTATTGATTAATTCAGCCTTCTCCTCCTGAGAAACCAGAAGAACAGCAGAAACAAAATCATCAAAAGTTTCAGGAAAACAAAAGTAAAGTGGAATTCCTTTTTTTTTTTTTTATGAGAGTGCTCTGAATCTTAAGTACATTGCCGCCACCCATCAAAGGGACTAATATGCTCGGTATGATCACGGTATTTCCAAGCATCACTATATAGTGCTGAAATCCAAGCAATACTGCCTCAGCTGCATAAACAAGGAATTTCAATACAAGCGAAAATATTTAGTACAAGGAGACCAGAAATAAACAGAAAACAGTATAAAGTTTCTGCAAGTAGAATTGCAAGTTACATAACTGTGTTAATCTGGAGATTGTGTGCGCAAAGAGCCATGTCTCAAAGATGGTGTAATTGGCAATTTAAGACATTGACAAATTTTGATAGTATTCATCAAATATGTTAGCATAGGAATTTGCAATTCTTTTGTTAATCAGTAACTGATCATTTTGCTTAGTAAATAGAAAATGCATAAATGTTATAATTCCAGAATCTAGATATATTACGTATAAACAACACATAGGTGAAGCAAAATACAGACGAAGCAGGTGGTTGACCGAAACATATGTATGTTGTGACTAATGAAGTGCAGGGAAGACAGAAAATTCAAGAGCGCATCAGAAAAACAATTAAAACTTTCAAGGCTATAACTTCTCCGAATTGCTTAAATTCTAAGAAATCAATGGGGTACTATCTCTCACGTAGGTTCCAGGAGAAAAAGACAGTCGGAGTGAGGTAATCTTCTGTTATATTTCTCAAAAGGGAGAAATTATAATCACGGTATTCCTAATTGATCCCACATGATCACTGCATTTCGGCCAACAGAAACAAAGAAACCAAACATTTTGATATTTGAAACGAACGAGAAAAGCAGAGATGAGTGAACATACGCCAAGGAGGAGAACTAGAGATGCAAAAGTCGACGCCCGGAAGTTGCTCTTTCACAGGGTGAGGCTGGAACTCGTCAACCTTAGCACCTCCACCCTTTTCCACCATTGCCACCTTCTTTCTGTTTGCTTACTCTGTTTCTCAAAACTTAGAGAAGCACAAGACAAGAGTGATGAGCTGAAATGTGCTTCAGAGTTACACTTTCTTCGTGTGTAATAGAGCTATACAGAGGTAGGGGCAGGTAGGATGGAGTTAGGCACAGACTGTTATGACCATAAGTGAAGCAAGCGTGGTTTATAGTTTTTGGAGTTAACTTGTTGGGTTCCGCATTGACACCTGAATAGAAGAGTTCTTTTTCTTGCTTGGAAAGCGACCAATGGCTTCTCCATGCTCATTTGACCATGACCTCTCTCCTTTCTCAGTGATGTAATCACTCATTCTTCGGAATTTTTTTGAAGTTAATTTTTTCTTCTCTTTAATTAATTATTTGATTTCGTAATTTTTGTCACCAAAAATGATAATTAACAAAAGAGCAATTCATTTTATAATCTTTAATAAACCCAAAATTGTACATTTCATATTTATTCCAAAAAACATAATTCAAGTGTCTAATATGCTAATGGAAAGGATAAACAAAGTTGGGAATGGAATGGACTTTTCAACTCTTAACGTTAGTTAATTAAAACTTAACGCATTTAAGAATAACTATAATCCATCTATAACTGAAAATGAATTAATGGCGAGTCAATTATAGAAATTAATGCCTAGCATAAGTCATATTTCCAAAATATGGATAATCATATTAAAATTTAGGAGAAATTTAATTAGCACGTTATTTTTTATGCGCTTACCATTAAGAATTATTTTTTATTATAATAATTTAGAAGATATTATTTTTATTAATCAAAAGTAAGATTGCGTATTACTAAACTTTTTCAAAAAAAGTTTTTATTGGATGTTATTGTTGTTATTCTAATTTTGAGACGATAACATATTCAAGTTATAATTATTAATCTCATTAAATATATTTTTTATTTTAAGTTACTAATTTATTAATTACTGCATTTAATTATTTATATTTAACTATTTAACCAGAAAATATTCAAAAGGTAGCGCTCATCCTTATAAATGATAAAATATGTCCTATTTTTATCCTTATAAAAAAGAAAATGAAACAAAATACGGTCTATTCTTAACTTTGTAAGGAATAATAAAAAGAATTTATATTTTGTTTATTTTTATTTTATATAAAAGTCTGAAAATAAGTAAAAATATAAACTTTTTTTATTTTACTCAGAGCCTATAAAACATTTAGAACGACCTGCAGTTTAGTATAACTTTTTGTCTTAATTTGACCCATGAAACAATACTATCTTAACTTATTATTCAATCAATTTTAGCTATCTTAACTTATTATTCAATCAAATTTAGTCAACTAACGTTGCTTAATCTTTTGTTTTTAGTGTTACAAAGATTACTAGTCGCGATACTACGGCTATTAGGTGAATTCCAAGGTATGATATGACAACAATGGAATGGCCTTTAACAAATCAAAATTATTGGAATTGATCCGTTAATTAGAGTATGGTTTAGCAAACATGTGTGTGCTTTTGTATTGGATGAATTCGTCTTCTTCTTTTTAATTAGTAATTACAAGTGCTAATTGAGTTGACGTTTTGCTCGCGAAGTAATAATATAATTGGGAATTCACATGATTGTGTACACTATCCGACACGCAATGAATTTTCCTGCGTCATCCTTGAGATGATGGCCTAACTGGCGCCAGATTTTATCACCATTCTATTAAAGTATTTCGAAAGCAACGCTACAACCAAAATGGGTTTAATTGAAATTAAATTATTATAAAATTAGTTAAAAATTTAAAATATAATTAAAAAATTATTTTTATTTATTAAATAATTTAAAATTTAGTTAAAAAATATTGATGATACTGGTTATTGTACGCAAACTCTATCAGT
>JANZLD010000236.1:71870922-71887540 GCA_026413575.1 Erythroxylum carthagenense
TTTTCTATTTAAAAATATTTAAAGTAATAAATAAAACTATAAAAATAAAAATTTATAGAAAAATTTAGACTTTTTAAAACTTTTTTTAAAAAGTAATCAAAAATTTAAAAGATATATTTTTTGTTTTTTTGAGTTATTCAATACTTATCTTATTCTATTAAATCTTATCCGTAAATTTAATTGAGATTTATTGGCACACACCAAACGGAACAGAATGTCGTTCGTCCTTTTCGAGTTGTCTCCAAACTATATCTTAAGTCTTAACCACAATGATATGACATAAGAAATCATCGGATACGGTATAAGCCCAAATGATTAGATCCCTTAAGACGATCTGCTACATAGCTGTTAAGTTGGACAAGGAAGAGAAGAACATCTCAGGTTTCTGCTAAAACCTTAGAAACACATCGAAACGGAAGAGAGGGGGAGGGAATTTGGTTCTCTTGTCTCTCCCTCTCATCAACAAGTTTCTATTTCTATATTTTGTGGTTTTTGTTTGTAAGCTTAGAATTCTTGGCCTCCTCTGCGTCTAACTTCAACTTTAAGGTATTCTCTTGACTCTTTATCTCTCTCGCGCTCTCTTTTGTGCACATATTGAACGAAAATTTGATACCCTCTTGATAAAAGACGTTACTTTCTGCCTTCAGGATTTCTTTTTTTTGGCTTTTGGCTTTTTGGGTTTTGTTTTTGCTTGTTTTGGAAAACATATCATTGAATGATACTTGGTCTGAAGAAGTAACTCAGAATGTGGCCAAATTTTGGGACAATTTTTTTAATATAGTTTTTTAGTGTTGAAAAATGTAGGAATTGAGGCTGAACATTCAGCTTTCACGTTAAAAATAAAACCTTTATGTGTAATTTACTGTCTTAATTTTTGTTCTTTGACTATTTGGTTGGATGTCTTCTAAAGATGTGTTTTTGAAAACACTCTTCTATTTAATTCAGTATTTTTAGTTTGAAAAACGTTTTGTTGGTTTCTTATGAGTCCTGATGTCATTTTGTTCTTTGACAATTTGGTTGAATGTCTTCTCAAGACGTGTTTTTCAAAACACTCTTCTATTTAATTCAGTATTTTTAGTTAGAAAAATTTTTGATCGTTTCTTATGAGTCCTAATGTCCTTTAGTGGAGATTGAGGTTCATTTATTATTTGTTATCGAGCATATTGTTTGCTTGGTTGGGTTTGTTGATGGCTACGCTTTCTCTTTTTCTCTCCCTCCTACAGGCATGGATGCAAATTTAGATGATAAGGAGTCATTGACGGCTCGCATTCAGCAATTGGAGCATGGTAACTCTTCTTCACATTGAAACCATAAACGTTTGCCTAGCGTTAGGAGGTGTCTGATAATTTCACATTAGTTATGCATGCATAAGCATTGCCACCATGGTTGAAATGAAGTGGTTATGGCTTCTAGATTGGCCATTTTATCATTTTCAGTTTATCCTGAAACTCAATATTTTCTACGCTCAAAACCATAGGTGCTAGTCAGATAGTTGTTGATAGCATTAAGTCAACTTTATGTATGAGAAGTGATTTAATTAAATTGCTTGGTTTTGAGGGAAGCATGTGATTAAAATATGTTGTTTTACAGAGCGTGATGAATTGCGCAAAGACATAGAACAATTGTGCATTCAGCAAGCCGGACCTAGTTACCTTGTTGTGGCTACTCGAATGCATTTCCAGAGGTATAAAATTATCCTTTTCTTTCTGCCTGCACCGTCTTTGTCTCCCCTCTAGCCTTCCTCCCCTGCCCAAAGAATGAAAAGAAATAGAGACTTGGTACTTTGGTCCTTTGTCCCTTTATTTTTTGTTCATGTGGGAGTCTGAAGTTGCAGAGGAGAGAAAAGAGGGTCTATCTTGTGCAGTTTTCTTTCATTGAGGGAATGGGGGTTGTATTAAAATTAATGCCCTCTTAGGACAGCTGGTTTGGAGCAGGAGATTGAGAACTTGAAAAAGAAGTTAGCAGCATGTACAAGAGATAACGCTAATCTTCAGGAGGAACTTTCAGAGGCTTATCATATCAAAGTAAGAATTTGAAATTAGGTGGTGTCACTTAAGCTAGCTGATTATTCTTATATATTTATTTTGCTGCTTCAGAGTCAACTGTCAGATCTACACCGCGCAGAGGTGGAAAAGGTCTTACTCTCTCTTTATTAACTCTTGGACAAGCGTGTATCTTTTCTCTCTTTTCTGGCAATTATGATTATCCAACTTGATAGAAATTCACCTAAGGTAAACCAACAACTATAACAGTGAGGAGCAAACTGGTGGAGTATTGACTTGGTCGGATATAATCAGATAATAAGTTATTGCCTGTAAGATGTGGAGCTTGCATTTCTTTGTATTAGAAGTTGTGACTCCAAAGTAATTCTAGACCTGTTGTATTTTCATTTCCTGTATTGATGTCATGGAGTAGCTGACTTGTCTCTTGGATGAGATGTTAGTTTTCTGACAGTCAAGTGACAATAATGTAATGACATCTCGGTAGTTTATAGAAAAAGCAAGACTTGATTTGCTTGCAACTGAGAACAACAATAAAATTAGTTGCTTCTACAAGCTACAGTAAACATGTCTTTGAGACATTTTAACTTCCACTTTTATTTTTCTTCCTCAAATGATTTTCCGTTTGGTGAGATTTTTTGCCAAGACACTGGAGTTTCTGTCATGGTTGGTCCCAACTGGTGTGTTGTTTATGTCAGAATATGGAGGCAGAGAAGCAAGTTAAATTTTTCCAGAGCTGTGTAGCAGCTGCTTTTGCTGAACGTGATCAATCAATAATGGAGGTTGTGAAATTCCTTCATTCATCTGGAATGTTAATTGATTGGCTTCATTTTCTCTATCTTCAAGATTTCTTAGTGGTCTGTGCCATGCAATTTCAGTTAAGTTTTAAAAATCTCAAATACTGTGACAGGCTGAAAAGGCAAAAGAGAATGAGGAGTTCATGTCGCAGAAGTTCAGTGAAATTCAGAATAGGTACTTCCCATACATTATTACTTTTCTGTCAATATAATGTGGCATGCCGCAAAAGTTAAAGATCATGCAGCGGCTACCAATGATAATTTGCCTGTGTGAACTGGACAATTTTGATAAAGATTTTGCACTTTGCATCTTTGATTATTGATTATACAGGTTAGAAGAGCTCATGACAGAATGCCTTGAACACAAGAGATTTAGGGATGAATTGCAGATTTCTCAGGCAAAGTTAGAAGAGCAGAATGACACTTTAAAGAAGGTTATTGTTTTTTTCTCCTTTCCTGAATTTTCTTTGCTATTATTTGTCATGTGTGGTAAAGATATCATACCTGAAAACATTTGGCTTGGGAATCCTCCAAAACCTGAAGCGCAAACAGAACAGAAAGAATAGGAGACAGAAAACTATAACATACTTGACCGTTCTATTGAAAACGGATATGCAGATGGGTTCATTTATTTATTCAGAGACAGAATAACTGTTTTCAATGCCTATGTTTAGGTATGGCAGTTGGGCTCTTGGACCAACAGGCCGAGCTTGGTTTGACCAGGCTTCGAGCAGGACTCAGGCCTGAAGGGCTGGCCTGATGCCTGAAAAGCCCGACTGCGAGCGCAACACAATGTTGTTTTGGGTAAATTTCCCAAAATGACATTGTTTTAGGTGATCTGAGTAGGCTTGGGTTGGGCTCTAGCTGCCAGTTCTAAGGCTTGGCCCAGCCCGGCCCATTGCCATCTCCTCTTGTGTTAATATTCTTCTGTACCAATCAGGTTAATGTTATCCTTTGTCACTGTTGATTGACTGCTATCCCCCTAGTTATAAAATGTTTTTCATGACTCTTACGTTCTTTTAGATATCTTTAGGATCCATCATCTAGTTAGTATACATGTTTTCTTTTTGGTTAAAATGTTTGTTGTCTGGTGACAGGTTGTCAACAAGTTCTATAATATCAGACAGCAGTCCCTTGATGAATATGATGATATAAATTTGGATGATAAATGTGCATCTCTGTTGCATGACTCTATGGAGATGTGGAGTTATAATGATCCTTCCACCTCTAAGTATATAGTAAGTTTTAATTGTCTTTTTCCTGTTCCTTTATGTAATCAGTTAATATAATTGCATGGTCCATATTATGTTTTTTTTCCACTTTTATAGAAACTTTGTGCAAAAGGTTATTTTTCCAAGTGTCTAGCTGGGTCCTATCTCCTATGCACCAGTAAATGTGGAGTTGCATTTAGACTATAGGTCTTCAAACTTTGTATGCTGTTGTAGAATGGGTATGATGGAAATGATGCAAAATTGATCTTTTTCCTCCATGGATCTTGGAAAGTCCTTGTTACTTAAATGGATCTAATAACAGGCTTAATATGTTTTATCACTTTTAGCTTCTAAAACTGTTGACATGAAGTTATAGATTCTACATCCTTTATTTCTCCTTGAATAACTTCTCATCAGACAGAGTGCGTTAGAAGAAGAGCTGGAAACTATGAGGAACTCCTTGGATAACCTTCGGAACAAACAACGGGTGGTACGGACTTAACTCTGGCTGTAAGCAGTTTTGTGGGTTTCTGTTGTGTCCTCTAAAATGTGGATCCGGCTGTGGCTTACAGGGACTGGAAATTGAAAACCATTTGAAGAGGAGAGTTCGTGAACTGGAAAAGAAACAAGTGGGTATAGTCATTTCTTTGGGATTGGTAACTTTTAGATGTTTATGGGATATCTCTGCTAATATTTGGTATTACCAATTGCTTACAGATTCAGTTAGACAAACTGATGATGAATAGTATAGCAGGATTATGCGATTTCCACTCACAGAAGAGAGTTGAAATCTTGAATTTACTTGGTGAGGGTAGATCTCAGATTGAATGGATGATTAATATGGTACAGGAAAAGATCAGACAGCTCGATGCTAGCAGAGAACAAAATTTGCAGCTTTCTCATCAAATTGTAAACACAGATGACAATCTTTGTCGAGTTGTGCATATAAATGCAGATGCAGTCCCTGCCTTGCTATCTAAGGTTTAGCCCCATGATCTGTTTCCTCTCTTTGCTCTTTCTTATAATGAGTTATCGCATCGCCCTGATGACTACATATTACTGATCCTTAAATCTGATCAAATTGGTTACCATTTGCTTCCCCCAAAAGTCAGTGGTTTGCAATTCCTATATTGTGTTGTTGATGCTGCCAACACATGTTGATTCAAATTTCTGATGAGTAGCATTGCTGATACAATACCATTTTATAAAAAGAAATCTATGTTTTACCTGAGCTTGATATGATTGGTCCATGAGAAAGTAATAGTTCCAACGTTATCTGTTTGTTTCCATGTTTGATGGCAGCTCAACAATTGATGACATATCTGGCTTAGATCATGTACATATGACAGGAATTTTCAAGTTGTAGGTTTTAGCTCAATGAATACCAGAACTTACGTCATCCAAAATTGTAATGTCATAGCTTTATTATGTATGGGGTAACAACAATTTATATCTACTGAGAAGGGATAGTGTTACAGCATGCTGAGTGTCATGTAAATGCAGGACGCACTTTTTGGTTGATAGCTGGGGAAAGTATCTAGAATAGCAAATGAAATTCCATCATAGATGTTTCATTGTATACCTATTTTCCTTGGAATTTTATACTTAAGGTTCTTAGAACTCAAGAGTTGTCAGAAGCTTTGAATTTATGAAGTTCCACCATATCTTGTTACAGTAGAAACTTTTGTTCTTTCATCAGGGACTATTAGTTATGTTATGTTCCAGGCATCAGATAGCTCATCATATCTGCCAAATTGTTTTTCATAGTGATCCAGCCGAATGGATTTAACACACACATGTATAGTATGTTAGTAACAATTTTGAGTTATTAAATATGGATAAATTAAGTATATGGTGGTTCTCATTCTTTAACCTTTGTTATGACTTGCTAGAGTGAAGTTCCCATTGTACATTTTGATCTTATGCAAAGAAAGTAACTGTAGTGGAGAGAATAATTTGTACTTTTCTGAAGCTTGC
Source organism: Erythroxylum carthagenense (assembly GCA_026413575.1). NCBI lineage: Eukaryota > Viridiplantae > Streptophyta > Magnoliopsida > Malpighiales > Erythroxylaceae > Erythroxylum > Erythroxylum carthagenense. Next base: position 71,876,908 of record JANZLD010000236.1, read on the forward strand.
TGTGTAGTCAGTTCATCTATAACTTTACACTCTTTTAATTTGCAGAGAGATGACCTTAAAACTCCAGATACTGCAGTCTGTGTAGAAGGCAACACATCTGAAGTCCTTGCACAGGCACTGCAAGAGAAGGTTCAATTTCCTTTCTCATTCCTAACACCATTGTACATGATCTCATTCTTGTATGGTTGCCTTTAGGTAATTATTTCTGCAACTGTTTTGGGATAAGTCTGCTTTTCTGCACTCAAGTGCCTGTTCTTTTCCAGGTGGCAGCACTTTTACTTCTATCACAGCAGGAAGAAAGGCATCTACTGGAAAGAAATGTGAATGCAGCGCTCCAGAAAAAAGTAGAGGAGCTTCGGAGAAACTTGCTACAAGTATTTTCCTATGCCTTTAAACTTGAACCCAATGGAGGTTCAAATTTCTGTTTTTGTTATAATGGGTAATGAGCTTTGCAGTTGCATTTGTTGATGCTTTTGATTGTCTGGTTGTTGGTTAGGTTACAAATGAGAAGGTCAAAGCACTCATGGAGTTGGCACAGTTGAAGCAGGAGTATCAGCTACTAGTACAAGAGTACGATTTTTAGACTTTTCTCTTCTCTAGATTAATAACATTTGGTACGGTTATGTTGAAATCAAGTTGTTTTATAACATCTTTTTCTCTTTTGGTAATTCCTCCAGCACAAATTGGATCGCTTGATTTAATTGTGCCAAAATTCTTACTATTGAAAGCATGTCCAATCCCAAGTTATTGATTATCATCTGTACACCTATTGTCATGTAGAGAATGTTGCTATTTACCAAAAGAGACAAGGAAAAATGTGTTGGAAGGTCCCTGTCCATTATGCTTAAGATTGCATTATAAGACTTTTGGTTAAAAACTGCTACCAAAGCTAAAGATTAGTGAGAGGCTATTCGCTTGAAAAGGCATTCATGATTCTATTCCTTGAATTGAACTACTAACAAGATGGTTACATGATTTGTACAGGAGAATAGAACCGGAGATAAAACAAGGAAATGCGTTCTTGGGCATTAGAAAAAGATTTTTGATTAATGAAAGAGATGGACCATTGAGGAATCTGCTGAGGAAGACATCTTTGACACGGTGGATTGGTGCTCTTGATTTAAGTGGAAATGAAACTGGAGCACATCAAAATGGTGAAGGGAACTTCAATAGTGCACGATCTAACAATATGGATTTTGCCAGGTTAGTAAAGTTGAAGCTTATGGCTTTAGTCTGACAGTGTTTATGCATCCAATGATATTTTCTGATTCAAAATTGAAGTTTTCAAGAAGTTGCATCTGCAAATATTTTGTTTTAATTTGTTGTCCCTTCACAGCAGTTGATGCAATTTTTATTGGAAAGTGTTTTTAATTGATCCCTGGTCCACCAGATAAATTGAACGTTTTTATTTTAACAGAATGAAGATTGAAAATGCTACCCTCAAAGAAGGCATGGAAAGCATGGAGCATCTGACTTCTTCGATTCATAGACTCCGTCTTGCAATTGTAAAGGTAATCATTTGATAGACAGTATGTGTCAAGGGTTTGCTGTTTTCCTACATGGCAGCAGTAGCTTTTTCAAGGTTGAGTTCCAGTAGTAATTAGTGCAGAAGTAAACCATAATGAATAAAGGTTTCTAATTGATGTCACGCAAGCTTTCTTACTGCTGTCTCAATGTCCTTTATAGGTGAAAGAATCAATTCCTTGCGTCGATAACTTTTTAGGCACATCAGAAGCTCTTGATAATATCATTTCCGAGGCTAAAATGGTGAAGACTGCCCTTGGGAGCTCCTTGCCTATAAGTTGGTCTGCTGATACAGAAGGTGAATCAATTGGTATAAGTGTGTGCAGGGAGCCAGATGACGTATATGGGGACACCGGCAGCAATAAGATAGATTTTGTTTGTGCCGCAGGATTTGAGATGGTAGAGCTTCTGATCCTTGCTGCTCAGATACTGAAAGGTGAGACAACAAAAAGGGTTACCAACCAAATGGAAGCTGATTAAGTCCGGCTCTGCTTTTAGCCTTAGCTCTGATGTCAATATCTAGTACCCCCACGTGCATCACTACTTCAAATGGCACAATGGTAGCTAATTGGATACTGCAAAAGTGCACTAAGATAATTTTCTCCAAGGAGCTTAGAGTTTGAAACTGTTGCAGCATGGGAAAGAGAGTATGAACTTCTGGACACAGCTGAGTGCAGATTCATGGTTCATGAAGTAAACTTTATGGTGTACATACATGGAAATGGAATTAACAGTTTTAACATCAGCTTTAACCAGCCAAAGCATCTCTTTCCCGACTTTTTAATTATATTGTATAGTTACAACGCCAAGTTCAGAACCATATCTGTAAAACAGTTAAATCTAAAGTGATGCTTTTGTTTGGAGTGAATTCTGGTGTGGACTGCTAAGGAATTCTGTGATTTCCAGGGAAGCTGTAAACACGTGTCATAAATAAGGAGGAGTTCCATTAAAAGTTTTTAAGTATGCATTTCTTGAGGATGTTTCATTACATGTTTGTGAGGGAGTTGAGGTACACATTGAATGATAGCTGCCTCAACATGGAGTTCAAATTTCTTCTTATGGTAAAATATTCCACCTGGTTGAATGAGGATAAAATGATTTTGCTTCAAGTAGACAGACAAGTAATACCTTTCTGCTCCATTTTCTAATGTAACCTGAAAGAGGGCACCATTTCATATACCTAACTCTGTCATAAGGTGAGTTATTTTCTTTCACAGTGTCGGTTTTTCTCTTTGAATTTACACAATGTTGGATTCATTTCATACTAGCAAGGCTGGTTTATTAGTAAATCACACACAATGTTGAATTTCATACTAGCAAGGCTGGTTTTTGAATTTACACAATGTTGGATTCATTGAATTTACACAATGTTGAATTTAGGAAGATAACCCTCTGATCCAAAACTTCTCTTCTTTAAAGGCATTGCTTCTTTTGGTCCTTAAATTATTAGTAAATTCAATTTTCACACCCTTTGCCCAATTAAAAAGTGAACAGCAAAGCAAAGATCTTATTTCTGTAAATTGTTGATGCACTATTGCCTTTGTCCACTTAAAGCCAAAACGCAGGGAACAAACTGTACACACTTGGAAGTACGTAGCTCTCACCCCAAACCTCACAAGAAGCAAAATCCAGTGATACATCATAGCCCCCAGAATTACACACACAAGACACCTGCCAACACATACACTGGGTTAACTAGAAAGAAAAGACATCATTTGGCTTGTAAAGGACAGGAGAATCATTTGTGACATTGCAATGCCTTAAACGTTGGAAAAGACAGTAATGACGAACACAGATAATAGGAAGTGTCTTGTGTTGGTTATGATTCGGCAGCAATTTCCACAGTAGAGATCGTCTCTGTGACGGAGTTTTTCTCACGTTCATTCTCAAGCTGACTATAGTTTCCTTTTTCCTTGAATAGTTGGATGTGGTGGTGTTTGCAGTATAGTTTCCCCTCATGTGCAATGTAGTTAGATGGGCTAATGGTACAACCTCCATGGGTGCACTTAAAACACCCCCTGTGGTATGAAGTTCCATTAACAGATACCTATAAAATGAATGAAATGTCAGTTTTCATCAGTATTTATCTGTTGGCTCTAATTATATGCTGATGTTTCTACACACTAGTTAACTTAATCCTCTGACATACAAGACTGGAACATCAACAAGAAGTTTTTGCTTTCGTCCAAGAAAATGAGGGAACTATGTTGGCAAAAAAATTTGAAGAGAATTGGAATGTATCACTTAGAACAAGCATTTTGATTACTGAAAATGTGTCATACGATTTAATTCAATGTTTAAAATACTTAAATCGTTTAGAGTTCTTGGTGAAAATTTAATCTCGGTTTACCTTCTCTGTGGGATACACGGTCTTGGTACACCCAGCACATTTGTCTCTGGTGCCTGCAAACTTATTTGAGACTTTGATAGCATTCTGTGGGATACAATGCCGTTCAGATTTAAACCAGAAATTAGTCAATGATCATAGGCAACAAATATCAGGAAAATCAAATAGCATAAAACGCAATAAATGAGATAATTAGTAGATTACCTCGTTTTCTGGTTTTTCTGGTTTGGCTATTTTTGGTGTTCCTGCAAAATTGAGTTCAACAGACAAGTTTAAGTAGAATCAAGGATATGTTAACTTTCAATAGATGGTAATGTTTTACCCTCAAAACTCTTGTCCAAGCTGCCTGTTCTCTTAAACAGTTGGTCATAATGAGGTCTGCAGTACAGAACCCCATCAAAGGAGCAGAAGTTGCTTAGCTGCAAAGATGAAGAAAAGGAGTATGTCAAAAATTTGAGAAGATAGGTACACAAATAAAAACTGCGGATTTATACTCCTATTAAGAAACAGATGATTCAAATCTATAGATCAAAGGAACAAATATGTCAGGCTAGACTCATAAGAAATGGAAAAGATATTAGGAAGAAAAAGATGAATGAGCGTTTAAAAGCTCAAAACAATCCAAGGACTAAAATAAATTCAGGGTGATCTTAGGAGTAGGAAGTAGCTACTAGTTAATCTCAACAGAACTGTCTAAACAAGAGAGAGGTGAATCTAAGGTATAATATGAATTTGAAGGATCTTCAGTGAAAGAAGATGACTGGATGTACATTAAATCTCTAATTATTCACCCGAGTCTCAAACATGAGCTCATAATTCTTCGAGATAGTAATAGTTCATATGGTCTTACAGAGAAGGAAAAGCAAAAAAACAAGTGCATAAGCAGATAGCAAAAATGGTGTCACCTTAAGAGTACCCTTGCAATGGTGGCATCTAAAACAGGACTTATGGTAAATCCTGTTATCAGCGGCCAATTTGTCGACAAGATACACAGTCTTGTCACAGGCCATGCATTTTTGTTGAGTTCCTGCAAAGGAAGCCATGCGAATAATCCACCAAGCCGAGAAGGAACAAGGCAGTGGAACACCTCTTCCAACAAAAGCAGTGCAATGCACAAGCCTGCTTGCCTTGTATCAATAGTCTTCTTTGTGACTCCTCGCTCTCTCTGCTAATATAAGGGAGTCTAAGGGAAGAAGATAGTACCAAGAGAGGAGGTAAAACTAAAGCTACGGGTTGCAGTGAATTGCGGGTCACATGCATACAAATTTATACATGATTGACAGGAATGGCATGGCCACTAAGCCATAATGTTGTCCGATTTTAAAGCAACTCCATGTCGTAAGTCCTTCGTTTATACTAAAAGGGTAATCACAAAATAAGAAGATGAGTTATTTTTGGAACCTTAAAGTGATAATTCATCCTTACCATAGACTAAACTAGTGGCCTATCTATGTCTACAAAGGCATTGTGCCTTCTGAGTGTGACTCATGGAGTGCAAGTCACCTGCCTAGTTCTAGTTTCTTACTAAAGAATTATATCCCATCCTAATTCCAAGGCGCAGGTGAGTTGGTAACGGGCTTTCCTGTCTTAAATGAAGTCACAGGTTCAATTTGTCTTTATGTATGCAGCCGTTTAAAACTTGAGACCAGAGTTTTGCCTCCCGTAAGGGACTTACCCGGCTTGAACGGGAATTAGTCTGGGTGTAAATAGCTTAAAAGTGTCTTCCTATAATTGGGACCTTCCTAAAACACCTCGTAGGAAACTAAAAAAAAAAAGATTTATATCTCATCCCATATGGTGACTCCTTACATTCCTTCAATAACAATATCTATATTGCTTGGTTCAGAATCTCATAATGTTATCTTTTGTTTCAAGTGTCACCGTAACTAATAATGATACGCTTACTACGTTGTTTTTTATTGTGGCAATTTCATTTTTGCACCAAACGACGAAGAACCTTAACTAAAGATGTGGGGGAAAAAAGGTTAGGTTCATACCTTTCTGAAAGGTGGTGGGTGGGTCTACAGGCTTTCGAGTGTTGGGAATTTCATCATGAAGTTACGAGCTGGATTGCTTATTAGTGTCCTTCTCTTTATCATACTCTAAGAGTTCTTTTTATGGTTTTCTTCCATAATTAATGACAATGTGCGCGTCCTTGGATTTGGCCAAGCATTATAATCATCATTAGGGCAAGTGAACAGTTAGGTATATAATCATTTTGGTTTGGTAACAGGCATCAATCAAAGTCTTCTTAATTGCCACCCAACACTAGAAACCTGTCACTTCCATTGTAAAACTCATGAAAGTAATGCCAAATTATGGAAATTCTAAGTTCATCATATCGATTCTCCATGTGTTGATGAAAAATGTGTTCCATAAAAATATGAAATATTCCTATGACATAGAGAAAGCTCATAGCTCTTATATTTGTTTGGATCCCTAGTTGTCCAGGAGAAAGGAAAAGAAATATTGAGAGAAAATGAGGAGAAAAGAATGGAAGAGAAATGTGATTTCCTTTCTCTTGTTTGTTTTCCTAATTTACCAAAAGGAGGAAATTGAATGGAAGAAAAAATTTTAAGACCTTTATGCCCTTGATTATTATTTTGTTATGGAAGTAAATTGTGGTTGAGAATGTCATTTCCCCTTCTTATCTTTTACTTCCCCTCCTTTCCTACCAATTTGGTGGGAAATGTATTTGGACCAAATTTCTCATTCATTCTCCTCCATTCTCTCCCTTTCCTTTGTCTTATTTTTGTCCAAACAATAGAAATCAAGAGAAATACAATTCTCTTCTTTTTTTTCCCTTGCTTTCCTTCAATCCAAACAAAGGCTATGTTAAATTATGTTATTTTTACCCAGATGATGATTCAGGAGTTTATGTTTCTAATTTTTATTTTCGATATTTATACTTCTACAAAGAACATTTGAATATTACAATATCCTCTTGTCTATATTAGCAGGTATTTGTCTTAGTTTTAGATACCTTCAAGAACTCTTTTAATCAATGTTTTAAAAACCAAATAGATTTAAGGTTTAAAAAATTCAATCGATATTAGTACATCATAAATCCGATTAAAAATTAAATAGAATTAAAGAATTTAAAATATAATTAAAAAAGACGAATAATTTGATGTTTAATTACAAAACAGAGATTTAAACAAAAATTAAATAATCTATTTTGATTTATAAGAATTATTAATTTATCAAAATTGACCGATTAGTTAATAAGCGGATCAATTTTTAATAATAAAGATTATAAAAATAAATCGAACAAAAAAATTATACGACTTAAGACTTTTACGATTAAATAAATCCACCATATTGAGTTTCTTTTATAATTGTTTTTTATGCAACGTGATTATACTTGAGAAATTGTACAAACTTCTCTTTTGGTAGAAAAACAAATTATTAACTCTACTTTTAAAAATAAATAAATACTTATCTTTTTGCAATATAATCATTATATGACTTCGAGTTTCAAATTGATACGAAAGTGTAATACACAGTCTGAGTTTTGTCTTTTTTATCAATTTCATATTTTATTTGAAAATTTGGTATCGATTGATACAAAATATAATTCAACATAAAGTCAAAATTTCCAAGTTAAATAATAAGAGCATTTTAAAATAAGTATGAGCAAACAACTAAAAAGGTACTTTGTTTAATGGAAGCCCTTTTTAACATAGAAGTTTTTAAGGTTTCGAGTTAGAGTCACTAAGGTTTTTTTAAAAAATCAAGTTGATTATGTATGATAACCACAATGGATTCTATAATTATAATTATAATCATAATGACCAATATTGATATGTAGCATTCAAGAATCAAATGCAAAATGTAAAGCGTACGACAGAGTCACTATCAAACACGTTATAGCCTAATTCCACAAGTCCACTCCAAGCCGATTATAATTCCTACAAAGAGAATATAAGTCAGAGGCTAAGAAAGTAGCCAAAAACTTTCAGTCTCCCTCTTCCTTTAATGGTTAAATAGAGATTAGGATCATCGACCTTGATTAAATATATATGTTTCTGTAATCATTGTCGTAATGTTGTGAGAATTTCATCCACTAGCTTGTTCGAAGAATTAAAAATCCTAGAGTTTCTTTCTAGTCAAATAATATATATGCAAGAAGAGAACGCAAGCTTTCTTAATGTACTATATGTCAATTTCTACCTTTATCGGTTGTAGTTTTTGTAACATAATTAATTAAAGATATTTTTTTATCTTATATGTGTTTATTTAATTAATTAACATGTAAGATAAAATTTATGAAATAAATATATTTTGCAAATAAAATTATGACAAGATCATAATTATAATATTCATATACTTTGCAATTAAGGTCTTTAGTCGTAAGATTTCCTTATCTAGGTTTAGGGTTTTCAGACTCTTTGGATATGTATGCGTTTATTTATGTTATTAACAGTATCTAGTGTCTATACTGATCATAAAGAGTTTCGTTCTTTGATCTATTAATTATTGTTGGAGGTCTGAACTTGTGTCTATTAGTTTAGCATCTATTTCTGTACGTGGATCTCACGCTACATCCATGTTCTTCCTTTAGCTTCGGATATGCAAAATGAGGATTGTTTTCGTAGATGGAAGTGTTAGTGGCAGTTGCCCTCCTTTTGTAGACAACAGTACGTTGTCGTTATAGATGGAGAGAGAGAGAGGGAGAGAGAGAGGGAGAGGGCTTTGTGTGTTTCAGAAGCAAGGCATTTATTACTCCTCTGCAGAAAAATGCTTTTCTGACATTGGAAATTTGCTAAATCTACACTTAGGGTTACCACCAATACTGCGCCGTCCATTCCTTCCCCTGTGTGTTTTAATATGGATTGGACTTTTCGCCTCAGTCTTTTCTGCTTACCGTTTTAGTTGGCAAATTATATTTTTTTATTGTAGTTTTATTTTATTGCTATTTTATTATGTATTAATTTCTAATTATTTTTAGTTCCATGTATTTTTAGTATTATTATTATTATTATTTTTACGGTTTAACTTGAATCGGACCTTTTTTTTTCCTTTTTATGTATTTATTTCGTGCTAGTTTGCCTTTTCTCTCTCAAAATTGCATCATTCTTATATTGTCTCATTTATATGTGGGTCTACCGGAAACAACCTCTCTATTATGGAGGGGTAAGGCTCCGTACTATCAGACCTCCCCAGACCCCGCTTCACTGCGGAATTTCAAACTAGATGATGATGATGATATTATATTTTAAATATTATTCTTATTTTTTTCTAATCGCTGCTCTGTTAAGATTAGATGTTCATAAAGTAAAAATAATAACAAATATTATATTTTTTCTTACAAAGAAAATAGTTAATTTCTTATATTAAAGTACGAAAATATGTGAGTGTTTATTAGAGAATGGGTTCATTAAATTGACTTGATATGAGGATTCTATTCGAAATATTACTTGTATATCTATAAAAATTCTTATTGTGTTGATTTTATAAGTGATCCTATAACTTAAGATCTTCAAAGCGTATCATATAATTTTTTTATATTTTGTTATTATTTAGGACCTATCCTAGTTAATAGTACATTAATTAATAGTTATTAAATATAGTATGATCTATATAGAAGTAACTGAGTGATCAATATATGATTCGTCACTCTAAAATAATTATAGATATTATTCTATTGTTTTTGTCAATATTAATTTAAAAAAATCTAAGTCAAAGTGGAATAACAATTTGAAAATAGTTTTCAAATATTATTGAAATAAGTAGTTACTGATGAAGAAAAACTAATGATTGGATTCATATATAGTAAATATTAATTTCATACTCTATATCTAATAAGAATATTGTATGTTAAAGATATTAAATTATAAAGAAAAATCATGAAAAAAGGTTAGTAAAAAATGCTTCAACAATCCTAATGTTTAGGTTATTATAATGTGTTGCTAAATATTAATCTTAATTTATGAATACTAAACATTTAATTATAAATTAAAGATAAATTAAAGGAAGTCAATATGTTTAATCCCAAATATGGTTTAGATATATCTATTACTAACATATTTAGGAACATAATAGGTCATATACATAGAATATTTTAAGAGAAGGAAAATAATTTAATCAAATTGAACTTGATTGTAAAATTTAAAAAATTTTAGGATCAAATATAAAATATTTGATAAATAAAGACCAATATTAGATATTTAATATTATTTGAGTCTAATTAATAGTTAATTAGAGTTAATTATAATTTTAATTAATTAAAATTAAAATTATATTTCAATTAAGATCAAGTCCTATTATAAATAGAAGTAGGTTCTTCAAAAGCTAGACTTCTCTATATCACTTGTAATTTTCTTTCAACTTATTCATGAGAGGTCAAACATTAGTGTGACTGTTGTAATTAAGATAAATTTAAAAATAACAATTAATATTTATAATAATGTATAATTTATGCTTCTAATGAGATCATATCTATTCCTAATTTTTTATCAGTGATATCAAATTGATTGTATGGATTATTAGTTCCAGATTTAATCATACAAACTAGTTCGGAACCCCGTGCTTTGCACGGGTTGTTACAAATTAAATAATGAATTTTAATAACAAAATTGAAAGGAAAATACAAGTATTAATTTAACATATTGCACGGGTGTCAAAAAAGAATAGTTACATAAATATATAAATATTTATAATGAAGTTCAAGTCAATTTATTAATTATAACATAATTAGTAAATTAATCATATATAAATTAAAATTAATTAAAAATGACAAAATATATGGGCTAATTAGTC
>JANZLD010000236.1:71893345-71904211 GCA_026413575.1 Erythroxylum carthagenense
GAACCTTTATCGTGGGATACGTGTCGGAGCGACCTTCGGGCGTCCCGATATGTACCCTACGGTGAGGGAGCGCTACAAGTAGCATGCTCAGTCAGTGAATGCAGTGAAACCTATCAGTCTGTCCCAATTTACCAGAATGCCCTCGCTAACAGTAACGAGATGTTACAGTTTTTGTGACATAATTAATTGAAAGCATTCTTTATCTTATGTGTGTTTGTTTAATTAACTAACATATAAGATAAAGTTTATGAATAAATATATTTTGAAAATAAAATTATGAGAAAACTATAATCATAAAATTCATATTGCATTTTAATTATCATTCCTAAATTGTTGTTAACCATTGCTATATTAAGACTGAACGTTAATGGAGTAGAAAGACTAGAATACATTATATTTCATCTTTATGAAGGAGGTAGTTGATATCATAGATTAAAGTATAAAGGTAATTAAACAAACGTATAGGTACTTGTTAAAAAATAATTTTATTGAGCTGATTCGGTATGATAATTCTATTCAAAATATTATCTTTATGTCTGTAAAAATTTTAATTGTGATGATTGTATGGGTGATACTTTGACTTGAGATCTCTAAAGTATCTTATATAAGATTTGATATATTTTGATACTACTTAGAACTTATTTTAATCGATAGTAGCTTAGTTAGTAGTCATTGGAATGGTAGCTATCGGATAAAGCCCAAATTATATAGAAGTAGTTGAGTGATCAATATAAAATTCATCACCTAAAGTAAATATAGAAAATGTTCCCTTATTCTTAATTAGTATTGATTTAGTAAATACTTTACTAAGGTAGAATGAAATTTTGAAAATACTTTTCAAATGTCATTAAAAGAATCAGTAACTAATAATGGAAAACTAATATAATTGGACTTATAAATACTAGACATTAATAATATACTCTTTGTATAGTCGAAACATTGTATGATAAAAAGATTGAATTATATAAAAAATCATAAATGAAAAGGTTAATCAAAATCACTTTAACATTACTAATATTTAGGTAGTCATAATTTATTGCTAGATGCTAATCATAATCTATAGATATAATTAACATAATTAGAAAATTAAAGATAAATTAAAATATTTTAATTTATCTAATATCATGTATAGTTTAGGGTTACAATTTATATATATGATCAACATTTTAAGAAACTTAACAGGTCACACACATACAATGGTTCAAGAGAGAAAAAAGTAATTTGATCAAGTTGGACTTAGTTGTAAAATTTAAGAATCTTTAATATCAAATATAAGGTATTTAATAAATAAGAACCAATATTATATATTAGATCTTATTTAAACTAATTGGTGTTTAATTATAGTTCATTATAATTCTAATTAAATTTTAATTAAAATTAGGATTATATTTTAGTTAAATTATTAAAAGACCAAAGTCATATTATAAATAGGCATAAGATCTTTAAGAGCTAACATTCCTTTCTTTCCCTCTTTACACTATTTGTAGAGTTATCAATATATTTTTGTAGATATTGTTAGAAATCGGATGCTTATGCAACTATAATAGTTAAGATAGAACTATTTAAGAAATCGATTTAAGGGAAGCTACAAAAAAATAGAATCGAGCTTCATATTAAGATATGATTTATAATTCATACTTTATTATGCTTGTCCATTAACCATGTTATAGATTAGAGTGATCTTGTCTTTCATGAAATTATTTAAAAAACTAATTTTCTTCTACTATATGTTAGATATGATCCCTCCCTAATTTTTCGATACAAAATACATTAGAAATAAAATTAATATCAATCATCTGTTCGATAGTGTGCCTTCATTCTTGGCATCAATAAAAAACAGTAGTAGTTATAGGATTTTTGAAGGGAGATACAAGCGATATTAAATATCACAGTGGAATAACATGAGAAAATTTCCCTCTTTGTGCAAACGTAATAGGAGGAAAAATTATCAAAAAGAAAATAATGAAATTATAAAGGGCATACACGAATAAAAATCTTCCACTAAAATAATGGGCAATACAACACTCTTCACACTAATCCTATGTATGACACACCCCTCATAAAATTGAACACAACTTTGCGGCTAATCCTTTCAAAGTATTCCTCACAATTTTTATACCAAAATTGTGGCTTGACACACACACCCTGAATATATTGCACTATATTTACAAATTCTATATATACAAATAGATAGACGTATGGACTCACACCTAATGTCTTTCTCTAGTACAATGATAATATCCACTTTTACAGCCATGCTCTATTAGGTGGAATAAAAAATAGTAAAATATAAATTACCTTTCGGAGAGATGGTCGAGTGGCTAATAGCTCCGATCTTGAAAATCAATATAGTTCGCAAGGAATTATTAAGGGTTTGAATTCCACTCTCTCCTTTTGAATAGATTTATGCCTTTATTGGTTTTGACGCGATCAGTATCCTAAAGGTGAATGACTCGGCTATCCCCCTAGTCGAGCCAGAAAAAAGTGGATTAGATCTAAATGAGTTGAAACGAAAAGAAAAAGGAATCATATATATAGAGAGAGAAAAGTACTGCCTTAATTCATGGTCCTCCGTGAATTCCTTAACAAGCAAGAATTCATGTGGCCAAGTTTGACCAGGAGGTGGCTATGAAAAATACGTGTCCTTTGTTACGACCATGTACCTTTCCATGCAAAAGTTGTATTTGGCTTCTTCTTCTTTTTTTTTTTTAATAATACTTAATTCCCATTTGAGCGAGAATCTCAACAATTGACATCCCCGCGGTTGATCGTCAAAACTCAAACTTTTCTCTTGGAACAACTTTTGTAAGCATATCTGATACATTATGTTCGGTACGAATTTTCTCAAGTTGTAACAAACTTTATTCCAGTGCATCCCGAATCCAATGATACCTTTTATCGATATATTTGGATCACGAATGAAAGGAAGAGTTCTTGGCAAGATGAAGAGCATTCTGACTATCACAAAATAACTCATATTTATCTTGATGAAAATCAAGTTCTTGGAGAAAATCCTTCATCCGTAACATTTCTTTACAAGCTTTCGTTGCAATAATAAACTCAGCTTCTATAGTAGACAATGCAACACAATTTGTAGCTTTGACTGCCAAGATACTGCTCCTCCTAAAAAAGTAATCAAATAATCCGAGATAGACTTTCAAGAATCTTTATCACCAGCCATGTTAGCATCTATGTATCCAACTAATATAGGCTTGGTAGTTCTGAAACATAAACAAGATCTGGAAGTGCCCTGACGATATTTGAAAATTTACTTCACTGCAGCCCAATGTTACTTTCCTGAATTGGGAAGAAAACAACTAACAACACCAACTAGTCTCTTGTTGAGCAAAATTGACAATATTATTTTCCAAAAGAAGGAAAAATGAATCTGTAATCATAGCAGCTTTATTATCATCACTACTATCATCTTTCTTCCCATCTTTCTCTTGATTCTTTTCCTTTTTGAGCTTTTGACAGTACTTTTTGATGTGCCCTTTCTAGTGAAAATAATGCACTCTATGTTGGCAAATTTGTTAGATCTTCCTCAGCTCTTTTCTCGGTCTACTGTAGCTTCTTTCCCTGGTGGTTATAGCTAAGACATGATTAAAAAGAATAAAAAGAAGAAGTCCCTTGTGATCTTCGCCTCATCTCCTTATTCAAGATTTCACTTTTAATTGTTTCCATTGTTACAACACCATGTGGAATACAAAGAAATCTTCAAAGTCTCCCAGGATTCTAGAAGTGATGCAAGTACCAAAAGAGCAAGTACTTCATCGTCGAATTAAACTCCCATGCTAGAAAGTTGATCCACGATCCCTTGAAATTTATTCAAGTGATCTGCTAAGGAATTTCCTTTTCGATATTTCATTTGTATCAACTTTGTCAGATGTGATTGTAGATGTTGTCTTCAATAAATTGCCGAATAAAACTGCACACTTGTTCATGCTCAAACTCCCACTCTTTATCAGATTTATTTTATGGTTTTTGAGTGCTGAATACTGGTCGATGCAACTTCATCACAAATAGAAGGTCTTTCATTTTGTTTCTCCATATATGGTAGTTGGTGCCGTTGAGGTGGTAGTTGGTGCCGTTGAGGCTAATCATCTTTGTATTTTTTCCTCCATTGTTCTGCACAGCTAACTTGTCAGAACTTGGCTCTGATACCACGTAAAGAGAGATACAAGCGATATAAAATATCGTAGTGGAATAACAAGAGTAAATCTCCCTCTTTGTGCAAACGTAATAAGAGGAAAATTTATCAAAAAGAAAATAATGAATCTATAAAGGGTATACACGAATAAAAAACTTCCACTAAAATAATGGGCAATATAACACTACTCACACTAATCTTATGTGTGATACACCCCTCACAAAATTGAACATAACTTTGTGGCTAACCCTCTCAAAATATTCCTCACAATTTTTATACCATGAAAAATACGTGTGGTCAAGTTTGATCAGGAGGTGGCCATAAAAAATACGTGTCCTTTTTTTAATAATACTTTGAGCGGGAATCTCAACAATTTTAAATAGTTATTACCTAATTTTTCAATATCAATACATTAGAAATAAAATTAATGTCAATCATCCATTCAATAGTTCGCCTTCATTTTTGGAATCAATAAAAAAGTAGTAGTTACGGGATTCTCAATAGTTATTACATCATAGGCAAGAACTCTCATCCTCGTATCTAAGCTTAACTTTGGTTATACTATTATACTTAACCAAACTAAGTGAATATCTCCTAGCATTTTTATTGTTAGCAAGTTGGGAAGAAGATAATCCGAGTCTTATTTAGGATGTCAATTTTGCCGGACCAGTCCGACTCAATTTTGACTTGAATTTTTCAACCACAGGCTGACTACGAGCGAAGGTAGGCCAAGCACTGACCTGCTTGACTCAGCCTATAGCTTGATCGAAATGTAAAAGATTATGCCGTTTTTAAAATTTTTTTAAAAAATAATCACCCTTTGGTTCAGCCGAGCCCAAGTCACTCCTAACTCGGCCTAGCCCAACCTATTGACATTCATATTAACAGTAAATTAAGACCATCTTCCTTGAATAAAAAAATATTAGATCCTTTAGCATTAATGGGAAGAAAACCTCAAGAGTTTATCCTGCATGGTCCTACCTTCCAAATGATCGCTTCAAAACATTAAGGTTTAATTTACCTTTAGGGTCAGTTTTGTCTTTTTTGCTCTCACAAAATCGACATCCCCACTCACACGTCGTCGTTTTGAAGATCACTCGACGTAAACTCCCTCGCTTCCCCAAAGCGAGTCATAGACTTCCGCCAATCACAATTGCTGGCTGGAATTTCCCACGCTCTCATAGTGCGCGTGAAGAGGAGTAAAACATCTTCATGGTCATGGCTCCTCAATCATCATTAGATTGTGTAGAGCATGGGTTAGCGATGTTTGAATAAACCGCGAGGGAATTGGAGAGGTTCAATCATCGAAGAATTTTAATCAGCTTCTTTTTTTTTGCTACTGCTTAATCAGCTTCTTTAAAGTTTATTAATACATCCAGCGAAACCCCAATTCTTTATTCCTCCGATCGTTTCCAAGAAAAAAAAGGAAAAATGGGATTGTGGGAAGCTTTTCTCAATTGGCTTCGAAGGTAATCTCAGAGGGATTTTTTTCCCCTATTGTGCATGTTATCATTGTTGATTTGATCCCTTTTTTTCTTTTGGAAGTTGAAATTAGATTAATTGTTTTGATTTATTTAATAAAAAATTATATTCTGTCCAAAACGATTGAATCTTTTTAGCTGGATTCTTAATGAATGTACGCTGGTAAGTAAGCTTCACTCGGATTAGTGTGTTACAACTGTTTGCTTAATTCCTTTGTTGTTGACATAGTTTGGATTTTCGGTTAATCTGAAGCAATTGGGGGATATTTTCGTTTTAGTTATTAATATAAATTCAATGATTAGTAGTTTGCTTTTGGAAGACAAAAGTTTGTTGCTTACCTAGATGACAAGTACTTAGGTTGTTGCTACTTGTTCAACATTTTAGCGTGAATTTGAATGAATAATGGAATTATATGGCATTCTAGAACATGGGCAAGCCTAAATGTTTGATGGTGTTTGGGATGAAGGCAATGGCGACAGCCAATGGGAATTAATCATCACGGGGCAATATCAAGTGTTGCCTCAATTGTTTATGATGTATAACTGATTATTGAAAGGATAAGGATTATAGATTGAAGACTATGCCCTGAAGTGAACTAGTAGTACTTTGGTGACTCATTGGTATATTGCCCGACATTTGAGTGAATACTTCCTGTAAAACGGTCAGATTTGTGCTAAAGTGAAGACACATTATACGAATGAACGCCTGTTATGAAGCAGAATGTGTAATTGAGGTGTTATATGGTCTCTATTCTTACTTTTGTTTTTAATTATAGTCTCTTTTTCAAGCAAGAAATGGAGCTGTCTCTGATAGGACTTCAGAATGCTGGCAAAACATCACTTGTAAATGTTGTTGCAGTAAGTGAAGTTTCTTATGGATCATCTCCTATTTCTCTGTGTGCTTTTTGTTTGGTGCTGCTGGTCAATTTATGTTTCTGGTTCTTTCTTCCAGACCGGTGGATATAGTGAGGATATGATCCCAACGGTGAGTCATCTTTATGATAATTCCAGAATATGTTCCTTGCATTATGCTGCCTTGAGGGTTTCTTTTTTATAGTCAAAGCTTTTTTTTTGTATAACTTTGAACATTATGTTGGCTATTTTCTTTTGTTTGCAGGTAGGGTTTAATATGAGGAAGGTAACCAAAGGAAATGTCACAATAAAGCTTTGGGATCTTGGAGGTCAACCAAGGTTTCGCAGTATGTGGGAAAGATACTGTCGTGCAGTTTCAGCCATTGTGTATGGATATGTTTATATACATAACAGTTTGACATTTTACTTTAGTTTTGATCTTTTATATACACAAAGTGTGAGAATATATCCCAGGGGAGATGGTATGTGGTACTCGTGACTTTAGCCTGAATATCTTTTATGTCATCTTCCTTTTTGTCAAGTTCCCAGTTTGGCTATTGTATTTTGCATTTGAAACATGAAAGCCCCTGATTTTACCGTGGATTATCTTTTGTTTCACTTTTCTCATTGCATGAAATTCTCGTACTCGTCATTGTAATTCAATCGCATTGATACTGGATACATCACTTACCGTATAAAGCCTTAGATTTGATTTGATGGGATATTGTTTAAGGAAACTCTTGGACCGGGGAATGGTTATTTTAATAGTATTGTGAATCTGTTGATACAGTCTCTAATCCTTAGTAAGAGTAGAATTTTTGGCTTTTGGTCCATCATCTTTTCCACTGGCAGGCACCCCTTTCCCTACGAAAAAGATATACTTGCTTCATCACTCTTAAATTTGAAAAATTTCACCCGGATGAAACAATATATGACATTTTACTGCATAAAGGCTGTGCAGATGTTGTATGTGTTTATGCTTGTCTTTTACAATCAACTTCTGATTTTCCAAGTTATTGACTACATAATTACACCCGATTCTTGAATTTGCAGATATGTTGTAGATGCTGCTGATTACGATAACTTACCTGTGTCAAGAAACGAATTACATGACCTTTTGAGTAAGCCCTCACTAAATGGTATCCCCTTGCTGGTACTTGGGAATAAAATTGACAAACCCGGAGCACTGTCTAAACAAGACTTCACAGAACAGATGTAAGTGGCTACTGAAATTTTCCCAAGTCTTTTTGAGTAATGTTGGTGCTCGTGTCATGTCAAAAATTCAATCTTCTGCAACCTTTTTACCACTTGGTGACACCATGAGTTAATTTCCTTCGACTTTGCAGGGGCCTCAAATCCATCACTGATAGAGAAGTTTGTTGTTTCATGATCTCATGCAAGAATTCAACCAACATTGATACAGTTATTGACTGGCTCGTAAAGCATTCAAAATCAAAAAATTAAGTACGAGATTTTCTAGTCTCTCAGCGGTCACTGTCAGATAACTGGATTTCAGACTGATTGAAGTGGCTTCTACTGGTCTAACTGGATATGAATGTCTGACCATGGGGTTATCTTGTCTTTGTGTTCATGTGGGTTGATTTTTGATTTTGGAGGAGCTTTCTATTGCTACTGAGATGGAAACTGGCTTGAGTTATTGTACAGTTATTAATCGATGTGTGATTTATGGGTGTAAACATACTTAATTTTATTCTTATTTCGAATGAAACAATGATTTTGAAGAATACCCTTTTTATTCTTCTTCACAATAGCCAGCACTAATCTCTGTAATTTTTTTTGGGTAAACCAACGGCATCCGAGCTCACTGGGCCGACTAGGTTCGAGGCGTAGTCACAGTTAAGACTCCTTACCCTTCACTAGGGGTGTGTTTAGTGGGAATTGAACCCAAGAGCTCTTCCCACAAGCTCAGCCTGCGCAGCCAACTAAACATCCCTTTTATATCATAAATGAAACAAACGTCTCATTTTGACCACATCCCATCAACACTTTGACAAATTGGAGGTGGAGAAATCTTCATATTCTTACAGAAGGTTGAGGTTGACCAATTGTCTTTGTCTCCTTTTGTCATCGATCCTTAAATCACTTACCGTTCGATCTATCAGACCGTTCACTTTGCATGTCCTCTTGGAACGGACTCGATTAGGAGAAGTAGATCAATGCGTTGGCTATATTCTAATCTTGCTCTGAAATAATGAGGCAATGATCGTAGTTGGATTTGACAATTTAACAACTACTTCGACCCATCTTTGAAACGCTTCTTTATTAAAATAATTAATTTTAACAATTTTTTCATTATTTTAATATGCTAATAAATTATCTTTTTATTAGATTTAATACTAATAAATAGTATAATATCTCATTTAACTATAATTCATATTTTTATAAATAATTAATAATTTAAATTTATTGATTTTTATCGTCAATAAATAGAATTGTAAAAATTAAATTATTTTACATACCATTACTTACATAAAATTATAAATACACATTGTATAAATTAAAATAAAATTTGATAAATATTAATGTACCATATGTTGTTAATAATTATTAACAAGTTCATTAGATTTAAGTGCTTTATTTAATTTTTCATTTTATCATATAATAATTCTAATAAATAAGAAGATTGATATGTTATAATTATGGATATTTTATTTTATATCTATTCATTTTTATTTATAAATAATTATTTAATAGTGATAATTATTTAGCATTTCAATAGATTAATGAGATAGAAAAATTATTTAATATTTATGATGAATTTAGCGCACCGACATATAAAATATAATCAAAATTGATAGTAAGTTTAATAGATGTAATAACATGTGAAAAGTTAATTAATACTAACATCAAATTTGTCAACAATACAATAGAAAGAGTTAATCATCACTATAACAAGCCATAAAATAAGAAAAATAATTAAATAATTAATTTTAATATAATTAATATTAATATTATTTAACTAATAAATATAAAATTTATTATTATTTATCATTTATTTATTATTTATTTATGTATTTCTTGTAATTTTATTTACATAATCTTTTAACGTGTCAGTTGTATTTATTTACTCTTTAATCTGTATCATTTTTTTATTGTCACGTTTACATATGAGTCTATTGGAAATAGTCTCTCAACAATGTAAGAGTAAGGTTGAGTATTATCATATATTTCCAATTGCAAGACTTTGGATTGGGTGTGGTGATAACGGCGATGATTTAATATATTATTAGATAAAATAAATATATTATTACCTGTTAATAAAATATGATAAATAAATAAAAATAAATTAATAATACAATTTAAACATGAGTATACCATTAATAAAAGTAACGACTTGTATGTATCATAAAACGACTTACGCGGTGATGAAAACTACTTAAAAGGGAATATCCAAAAGCAGGGCGAGAGATTCGAGAAGATGAAGTAGAAGCCAGGGACAACCGAAACATGTATTCGTAAGTCGTAACACATTCTTCTTGCTTTACTTTATCAATGGGTCCGTTTGTTTGTCGAGAAAATCGAGGAAAGGGGGAGGGAAAATGATTCTGAAGAGATTTTTCTTTTCCTTTTCCGCTGTTTTCCCGTCATGCGAACGGAGCATCGTAGCACGGTCATAAAGTTTCTCTCTTTTCTCTCTCTCGATTTACTTGTAGTATTTGGTTGTGTTGTACATCTTTGATAAGTATGACAATCAGCTTCGTCCTGGCGAGGTTTGGTGTCTTTCTTTCGCTTTATTCATGTCTACTTCGAATTTTTCTTTTTTATTGTTTTTGGTTCAAGTTTCAGTTACACTGTGTATGTTTAAGGGAATGGAAAGGTAATGGGAGTAATGGAAAAGAAATTAATTAAATTTTCCTTGTATAGTTAATTAATTAATAAAAAAAAGGAAAGTAAAGAGAGGGAAATTAAACCTCAAAATTTTCCTCTTAATCGAAAAAAAGTTTCTGTTCAAAAGTGGATGGAAATGGAGGGAATTAAAAAAATTGACATAATTTTATCAAAGATACCTTCTTAAAATACCTCTTTATAAAAGACTATTTTTCTCCTACCCTATTGTCTTTCACTTTTTTTTTCTCCTGCAGTCTCCTAGCGTTTTTTTCTTCTCCCGCCTTTTTTTCTTCTCCTGCAGCTACTAGATATGTTCTCAATCTCAATCTTCAATTTATATATTTTTTTAGTTAGCTATTATTGCACTCATGATTGCCGAAGAGGGAAATTGACAAAGAAAACGATTGCCGATTGTCATAAAAAATAATTATTAGACAGAAGATAACCAAACGATTATCGATTGCCATATACATGATTGCACTTCTATTTTTTTTCGATGGGAATGATTGCACTTACATGGTTGCCGTATATTGC
>JANZLD010000236.1:72078160-72108590 GCA_026413575.1 Erythroxylum carthagenense
AATTAAAATATTATTATTAATTAAAATATAACTAATTAAAATATAATTATTCATTAATTAAAATATTGTAATTAATTAATTAATTAATTACAATATAATTAATGAATATACTATTATTAATTAATTAATTACGTTATATTTAATTAATTAGTTAGAATATAATTAAGTAAAATATAACTCATTCATTAATTAAAATATTGTAATTAATTAATTATAATATTTTAATTAATTACAATATTTTTTACGAACCAACCGTTTTCAATAGTAATGGTAATCATTCTTTCATCTTAACCAACCATCATAATTATAATGATAATATTCATTCTCATTCTTCACTATATTCATTTTCATTCTTATTATCATTCCTCCATACTAACTAACCGACCCCTAAAATACACTTAGTTCGTGTTCTTATATTTAACACGCTAAACACTTGGACTCGAGGAAGTGAAAAAGATGGTTGGTCTTGATGGGTACGGCTACTTCACCTTCAGCTTCATCTTGTCATTTCTGTCTCACATTGGTAAAGCTAAAGGTGGGGTGAATAGGGATTAAAGTGAAGCATCAAATGCCAAGTTGATTTAGAGGACAACCATTTGTTTGAAATTACCAACATGGTTGAAACAAAATGTTCTCTTTGGTTTTTCAATGATGAAAGATCTTTGCTTTTCTTATAGTTTATGTTCCTTTATGATCATTTCTTTTAATGTGCACGTTTGCTAGTTGAAGATTATTGGTGGGTTTTTTGTTTAGTCTGATTTGTTGATTGGATTTTGGTGAAAGGTAAGGTGGGTTAAGCTTGAATTGAGGTTTATAGTCATGGGATGGGTGATACTAAAGAAGATAATGGTGAAGTTATGCAAAGGATTCAATCTTCATTTGGTACTATTCAATCATCGACTAACATTCCAAAGCAGCCATTTTTATTATGAACCAACTTGATCTCCCACAGTTGAGTCAAGCTCAATTAAGTACTGGAAATTTTGGTCAAAATTTTGATGTTGAAAAAAGAAAAAGAACAGGGATATCACTATCACACCCTAAACAGATCCTACCCATTTCGTCAAATTTTCAGAACTCGATGTCTGGGCAAGTGAACTAACAAATGTCAGAGAATTTTTGCCCGAGACCAACTCATTCGTGATCTTTGTCCTTGTTGCCACCTTTAAGCCCTGCAACTTTCAGGGATTCTTCTTCGTCTAGTGGTTTGGAGTCCATGTCTATGGATGTTTCTATGGAAGATAGAGACCCAAGTTCTCAAATTAAGTGTGAAGTGTAAAATTAATTCCAGGTATTATCAAATGTGTTTAAATTTATGTCTGACGTGACTTTTTACGTCAACAATGTTAACGGAGACATTATCATCTAGTTAAATTTGAAAAAATTAAAATTTTGATTATTTAATTGTCACTTTTTAAAGTAAAGGTTATAATTGCAAAATTTAGTAAAATTTGGAATTTTTTGTAATTAATCCTAAGTATAACAATGAAATATAGGTGATATAAAATTTATTTATGGATCAATTAAATGTTTTTGACTTTATGTTCTTGAATTTGACACAAATTATTTCTTGAATTTGACACAAATTAATTCTTAAAGTTGATATTTAGGAGGTTATTTGGTTTCATTTTTGTTTTTCTATTATAATTTTTTGTTTTCATTTCTTGCTTTTAGTTTTAACATTTTTTCAAAAAATAAAATTTATTTAGTTATTAATGTCAATATAAATATATTTTTATTATTGATACTAATTAAATATTAGATACAATTTAAAGATAAATTATTTTATTAATTAATTAAGTAAAAAAATTTATTTAGCATTAGCAAAATATCATACATTAACAAAAAATAGAAAATAAAAATCAAATTTTATAATTTTCATAAGTTATAAAAATTAGAACAAAATAAAACCAAAAGTAGAAATTGAATACTCAAACAAATATTTTATATTGAAAAATGAAAATAGAAAAGTAAAATCAACTTAAATGGTGACTTTTCAAGTGACGGTAATTACAATTAAATATAAAGGATATTTAATTAAGTTGTTATTAAGTCCTTATATGATAAGAATTTGAATATTTATTAACATTTTTTGACAATAAAATTGGTTATGTCATCATTTTAAGTTTTTAATAAGTTTTAATTTTTTTAGAAAAGTAAATAGAATAAAGAATTTTACACTTATCACAAATAAAAGTCCCCAAATACTATCATAGGATAAGTCCAAGTTATAGCCAATCAACATCTTCCACTAGCATTACACTTTTTTTAAGAAATTAAAATTAAATTAATATAATAAAGAGTAAGGACCAATGACTATTGGAGAGTAACACTCTCTAATAGTTAAATAGCACCATTAGAGTTACTACATCAAATACACCGTGAAGGCGTGACATCGTTTGGTCACCAAAGAGTTAAACGACACGTAAAAATGACATTCATCTCTTGCCTCATTCCAAAGAAGTAAAGGACACCCACCCATCTTCAAAGCATTTTGGGAATGTTCCAAATTAAGGTTGGGTGCCCTAAACGATCAGCAACACCATTTCGGTAAGAGCCACCCCGCTTGTTGTGGCTAGAACTTCATTTGATTAAGGCTACTTTACCCATCTTCCCTTTTTTTTGTAGAGGGCGTGAAGGAGTTAGTGGGCTTGCCCAGCAACTTGTAGTATCAGACTTCCCCAGGTAAGATCTAACTCTCATTCTTTTGTCTCGAATGATCCTGTTCCATTTCCCAGCATGAATATTATTCTTTACCCTTCTGAATAACTGATTGTATCACTAAATCTATGATTGTTCCATGTTTTGGAACTTTCATCGATTTCTTTCTTTCTATATCTCTTGAGTTGATATTGCTAGAAATAGCACCTTCCTTTTCCAAAGTGAAGTGGAAGCTTGTTCTTCTACTAGGAACTTAGCTATCTTGATGAGAGAATCAAAAGACCTATGCCAAGAGGGGAAATTTCTGATCCTATTCCAAATAACACTGAAAAGAGAGCATAGAAAGAATAAATGTTCCCTAATTCATGTTCCTTTCTTATACAGATTGCAGATTTGATCCAAATTATAGATAAATTGAAGTCTGTCCATTGTTTTTATTCCATCAATCACCTTTTCATTCGAGGAATTAGTAACAGAAGTAACATCCTCCTTATGTAGAGAGTCTATTTTACCATCAAGGGGTAAGGAATGGGTATCATTTGTTAAAAGATCTGCTTCTTTCTAGAGAACCCTCTCGTTATCACCAACCTAAATTTGTTCAGACATCATAGCCTCCTCCTAGATGGCATTCTCTGTATCCACTACCTGAACACATTCTCTTCCCCTCTCATTTGATGGAAGTGTTTTGATTTTTTCCTCAATTCCTTGTACCTTATTATCTAGGTTCAACTATTGGGCATCTAGAATCTATAACCCATTAATTCCATATAATCGTCTTTAGAAAAATCATACCAATTGGTTTCCATACATTTCTTTGCATAATAACCGAGAGTTTCCAACTATATGAGACATAAATCATGTCTTCTTGCAAGACATTATCAATGCTAAGCCACATAATTAGGATATAGTCCAGAAGTTTCTTGGATCTGTCCACACTGACACATATTCGAGCATAGCTAACTCTCTTCCTCTTTGTAAAAGTTTCATCCATATATAGAGGTATACCAATAAAGCTAGCTATGGAACTAAGTCCATAGGTAGTCCAATACTCAAATGGAATGCTATGTAAGTTAATCCACAATGGAAAGTTATGCACTTTAATGTTTTCAAACTTTATAATCGGTTGTCATTTTTGTAGGAATAGAGAAAGTTATGCTACGTGCCAAGGACCTTCCTCTAATATCTTATTTGCTTCATCTTGAGAGGTAAAAGTGAATAAGACCATATTGTCTTCAGTAAGAAGAACATTAGAGAGTCTTCTATTTCTCCAATAACTAATTGCTCATTTTTCAATGATAGGAAAAATAGGTCGTCGATCCATAAAGAATCCTACCAAGGAGGATTCCCATTTTCTTGCACCATTCCATAAGGTCTCAATATCTGGAAGCAATATAGCTTGCCATCAATAACTTTTGGTGAATTATGTTGAAGAGTAACGTCAGTTGGCTCACCCATAACCTGTTTCCAATTTTTGTTCCATGGAATATTAGGAGAAGAAGAATCGATGAATGGTTGTTTAGGCTGTAGGGTATTATTTGGGGAGGAAAGAGGAGGGTTTGAGGTGGTGGAAGAGGGTACCAAAGTCTGCTCAATCTACTGGGTGTGAATCAGGAGTTGTGAAAAGGGTTGTTTTTCAATAGGGAGAATAGGGAAGGAAGATTTTGGTGCAGGTAAAGGGGGAATTCATCGTTGGAGTCAGGCTGTATTGGGCTTAGTTGACAAAGAAAAAGGAAAGAAACAACTTTTCATATTAAAAACGACAGGTGATCAGGCAAAAGTTTAAGAAACAAAGTTGACTGAAAGGTAGGAAATTTCCAAAGAACCCTTATAGAGAATAAATACCACAAGAGGCCAGAACCAAAGTTGAAGACACTCAATGTAGAGAGAAGGAAGAGCATCTCACTCATTGCGTTCGTTTACCTCCAAACAATGTTCAAGGTGTTATGTGTTTCTGGTAGAAACCAAGATCAAACACAATTTTAGTATACTAGAAAGGAAATGAAGCAGTCATCCCCTTTCACACCCCTAATTTGGAAATCTCTCATCTCCACCAATGATTGCAATGAAATCTATCATCTCCTTCAACAATTGTAAAGCAACTTACATTGGTAATCTTTATAGATTTACTTGCATTTGAGTATTACACACGTGTATAAGTAATAACACAATTTCTTGTTAAGTGTCACTCTCAATCCCAATGTGGAAGGGGAAATGGATCTGTATACACAACTCATTAAGGATCACCATTTCAAGTAGCACTATTGCCTTATCCTTTTATATTGCTATGTATATGTGTGGTTAGATATAGGTTTGTCTTCTTATGAATGAACTCCTCAATGGAGTGAGTTGTAACTCTCATAAATAGATTATTATCGCCTATTCTCCACATCCATTAGGTTCCATATGATCCTCATCTAGTCACTGGCTCCCAAAAAATCATTCTTGACGTTTAGGATTTCTTTGATCTAGAGAATTATAGTCTTAGGTGACCAAGCTTTTGTATAATTTTCAATTCCTTTCTTGCCATATTACATATACACCACAAGAGAAAGTAATTATTAGGAAACAAACTTCTTGTCTCATTTACCTTATTTTACCAATAGCCCATTTAACTATAAGAAACAACTCCCTTTTATAACGAAAAACGTGAAATAATTGTTGTAATATAGTCCACAGGCTTTGAGAGTACCTATAATGGAAATACAAGTGAGAGATAGATTCCAGTACCTCTTAGCATAATAGGCAAAAAGGTTTAGAGACTCTACAACATCTGTCTTTGGTACGCAATCTGCCTTTAATAGCTAACCATAAAATAAAAGAAGCCTTGGGGATCATAAATTTGGACGAAACTAGCTCAAACCATAAGGCTTTATAGGGCTTAATATCTACATAGGTCAAGACGAGAACTATTAGTGAATTTATTAGAGTTGTATAGTAACCAGATAACCTAATCCATCATAGATTTGTCAAGGTTGTAATCAGGCAGATTATTCAATAGGATAACAGATCCTCTCAAGTTGCAGCTCCACCTATTTTCCCTAATAACTACATTTACCTTATAATTCAATGGAATCATTTGTTTGAGGGAGTTTAGTTCATTCCTGAGATATGGTGAACCCAAATCACTTTACTTGTCCCATTAAAACTAAACCAATGCTGGTTTTAAGAGAATATCTTAATCTTTATCTCAACCTTAGAATTTGGATTAAACACTATGAGTGTTCCTTGCCAATTTTTAGATTCCAAAAACTTGTATTAAAGAGATAGAATGTATGCATCCATTTGGACCTTATAGCTTCCCTATCATTAAATAACCTTGAAATATTGTTGGCTAGTAGGACCAAATTCATAGCCTGAATAGATAAGCCCTGGTCCCCTTTTCTTCTTTGATATACACACATCATTCCATTCACCTTAACTTTCCTTGAGCCATCAAGTTTCCTTGTCTAGAGGTAATTATTAATCAACTTATCCACTTCTTTAATCAACTTTTTAGGGAGGAACAAGTGATTTCTCCGATGCATATGAAAATTCCTTATAATAGGGAAAATGAATTCCAACATGTCTACCTTAGAAAGAACTATGTTCTACTAAGAGAAAATTCTCACTTTAACAGATGCAATAAGGGCTATATAGTTAACAAACTTAGGTTCGTTTTTGGTTACAGGTACTCTTAGATACTTGAAAGTAGCAATATCCAGTTATAGGATAGATATAGAGGTAAAGGTTAAAGTTTTTGGCACATTAAATGAGATGTAAATTTTACTCTTCTTTGAATTTACCTTAAGTCTAGATAGAGTAGAGAATTGACCTACTACTCTAGTTAGAAGTTGAATAGACCCTTAATTAGCCATACAGAATAGCATTAGTCATCCATAAAAACAAGATTGATGACGTAGAGTTCCTTACAATTATGGTGATACTTGAATGATATCAAGCCATCAATCTTCAAATTAATCATCCTGATGAGAATCTCCATAGCAAAGGTAAATAAGGAGATAAAGGATCCCCTTGGCTTAATCCCCTAGCTTCCTAAAAGGACTTCGAGGGTGATCCATTAACCAGCACCCTAAAATATATAGTAGTTACACAAGCATATATCCAATATACAAAGTCTATATGAAATCCAAAAGCTAGCATACCTTTAAATATGAAATTCCAATTTAGGAAGTCAAAAGCCTTAGCAAAATCAATCTTCAAGGCACAACTTTGAATGGAAGCTTTAGAGTCATAGTCCTTGAATAATACTTGGACTAGCAAGATGTTATCACTTATAACTCCACCCTATATAAATGATCATTGACTAAGACTAATCACAAACTGTAAGGCTTTCTTTAATTTTTTAGCCAACAATTTTGACATAACATTATAAATTGTGTTACAATAAGAGATAGGGTGAAAACCAGCCATAGTACTAAGATTTCTCATCGTAGGAACTAAACATATATGGGTACAACTAAGCTCCCTGAGCATATTCTTGGTAGAGAGAAAAATTCTTGAACCGTATCAGCAATTAGGTCACCAGTCAAATTCCAAGTTTGTTGAAAAAAATAAGCATTAAAATCATCTAGGCCAAGGGATTTATTAAGATTAAGCCTAAAAAGTACCTCCTTGATATCTTAGTAAGATTCAAGCATGCATAGTTTGTCCTTTGTAGTCTAATCTAGAGAGAAATGTAAAAATGGGATTAGACTCTTCACAATGTAGTAAGAGGAAGCAGGTTGACCTAAAAAGTCCTCATAGTAGTTGTAAGTTATAGTCTCAATTTTAGCATGATCACTGCATATTAGACTATTCAAGTTTAATAAAGCAGAGATTCTATTCTTATTCATTCTAGTCTGAATAGAATAGTAAAAGAACTTCCAGTTCTCATCCCCCCACAGAGCCAATTGACTCTAGCCCTTTATTTAAGAAAGGAGTTATGTCATTGTAAAGCTTGAGTATATTTGCCAAAAGTTAGGGATTCAAGAGTTCTAAGACTTGGAACAGGAGGATCTTGGTAATAGTTCTCTTATGCTCTCTTGCACTCTTCTTTTTCATACCTAGGATTGAAGAATTTCAATAGTTAAGTGATCTAAGGAAAGCCCTAATCCAAAATAGGCATAATTAGATAGAATCTTACTTAGCCATTCCTTTTTTTTTACCATAACCTTATCAAGTTTCTTTCTAATAAACCAAATTCCTTGTTATCTATTGCTCTAAATAAATAGTTTCCCCCTATATTTTAAGTCCATCACTCCTAATTGGTTTATGATCTGATTAAACTCTTTAGTTAAGTTTTGTTGGTTAACTCTAGCACCTTGAGCTTCCTTAATATGCAAAATACAATTGAAATCACCTAATAGGACCCAAAGCCTATGCATTGATCCATTTATACTCCTTAGGTCTTTCCCGAGCTCAACTTTTTGGAAAGCAAAGTTTTTTGCATAAACAACCATAGCCTCAATAGGTAACCCCGTCTGGGACGAAATACAAGAGAGGTTTATCATTTGATTAGATATATCAACTATTGATATATGAGTAAGGTCTATATCAAAAGTCATTATTATCCTACGATTAGCATGACATGAATGATTCCTCATAAAATTATAGTTATTGCCTAAAAATTTTAACACTTAGCTTCTCTTGCATTTCAAGGGAGGTATTAACTCTCCATGAAAGTTAATTGGATAATTAGGCTCTTCCCAACCAAGTTTTACCTACCTTCCTTTTAGACTTCTTTCTTGAGGATATAAAAGTGATTTTAGTGAAACCATTCCTACCCTTCAAACTAGTTGAGTCTAACTGTTTTTGTAGTTGTTGCTCTTTAGGCCGATCCTCTAAACCATCCACGACATTTACTTCCTGACCTAAAATCAACAATTTCTTGAACCTAGAGATCTTGGCTAACAAGAGTATTTAGAGTAGGATTCTCAACCCCTAACTTATTTTTGGGAGGAACCAATTCAATTACTTCCTTTGAGTTAGGGATTTTATCTTCTAACAGTCCCAACAGTTCATTATACAAACTAGTTTTAAATATCTTTCTGGTTAGTTTTCACACCTTAAGGTGGTTAATTGGTTTGTAGTTGTAAGATAGCTCTACCTGAACCCTTATAAGTTCCCCATCCAAATCCAGCTTCATATTAGGAAGGGCTTTAAAAAGTTCTTTCCCTCTATTCACTTCAACACAAATTCTAGCATAGCCAATCCTCTCAATCCTAGCAATAAGAGGGTCAAGACAAATCGACTTTCCCAAAGCACTAGTTTTAACACCACACCTATCAAGGGACATTCTAAGCTTCTATTTTTGTAAGAGAAGAGGCTAGCCAACACTGTGCCAAGGACCTTGTTAAGTAGGTCAGCATCTTTGAAGAACTTGAGTACGAAGATATCCTCTTCACACTATAGAGTTGTCTCCATACCCATCTTAGGAAAGTTGCATGTTTTTCTAGGAAGTACCCTATCATTGAGTTGAACCAAGTTATTTCCCTATCTTGCAATATTTCCATAGGTAAGGTTAGACCTTATTATTGTATAGTATTTTGATAGTATTTGAGTATTTCCTTAGTTAACTCAATGCCTACCATATTTTTCCAAGATTTTAAAGCCAAAGAGTAGCCAAACTTGGAGGACTCACCAGCTAAAAAGACCTTTTGGTTAGAAGGACTCAGTGGAGGGAACTCATCTGGTGTTACTAGAGGGACTTATTCTCACAAGTTGTCCTTAAGGCACAACACATTTTGGTTCCCAATCAGTGCAACAGAGATTGAAGAAGGCTCCAACGTCAAAGACTCCTTGCCCGTAACTTTCTTCATTTGGTAACAGGAACAATCCTCCTTTAAGTAGGACAAAATCCGCCAAAGTAAAGTGACCTAAAACGATAATTTGGAGGAGATTTACTTGAATAGTAGCTAGAGAGAGCAAAGAAAATCGACTGAATTATAATCAAGTTACTGGGTTGTTATGATAATTATGAAAGTTATGCAAAGATATTTCAATCTTTCATAATTATCACAAATAAGTTTTAATAAGTTAATTTATTTGTTAAGGACTTATTTCTATTAAGAACTTATCTTTAGAAATTTGGAAAAAAGTTATGGACTTATTTATCTATTGGAGTTATTATGATTAACTATTTGAGTTGAGTTACATTAAAAATTTTCATTTGTAAGGAAAATCAAAATATTGGTTCAATTTTAATCATGAAAATTGGGATGCTCATTTTTCCATTTTATTTTTTAATATATAAAATCGGATAAATGATTGTAATATTTTATACCTGAGCCATAGAGAGGCATCAGAATCGAAATAACATAATTAGAGCAAAAGTAGGTAGTTTGGTTCATCAGAAACATCATTTGTAAAAGATTATAATTACAACCAACAATTTGACTGGAACATGAACCCATGTAAAGATCAGTAAGCTTTGTGCCAGTAGTCACACTATATCCAGTTGGTTGGCAATATGAATGAATGAGAAGATTTCCAGCAATGGTTACTCCTTCCGAAATTCATAAGAGCAACTCTACACTAACACAAAATAAACCATTGCAGGAAGGCAATGACTTCACTTTGAGATATTAATGTACATAAAGAATTATTGAGATCACAGATATGAATGGTCACTTTCATTGTTACTATCCCATTGGTGTCGTCACCTTCAGATCGAGTCCGATATTCATTCCATTGTAAGCCAGGGGAGCATACATCCATAGATCATCTGAGCTTAGCAGCTACACAAGACAAGACAAGACACGAAAAGGAAAACAAGAAATTCTTGAATCAGGCTTTTTTTCTTTTTCATCTATTTAAATATATAGAACAACTGCAGCAATTGAATATTTTCCAATGGAATACGGATTCTTTCTCTCACCTTAATTTGGAGTTGCAGAAACTTCACGTACTGGACGGCTTCTTCAAGCATTGTGCTGATATCAACCTGGCATACCATGAACCGATCTTCAGAATTTTGCAAAATGAGTTTCAGAAATTACAGATTGATGAGATCTAAAGCTCATTGTCTTATAGATGTTATATATGGCCTACCTTTGTTCCATTAGGGACCAGACTTTGAAGAACTTTCAGCCTTTCATTTATTCTTTCTCTTCTTTTCTGAAGCAATCAAGGAAATGGTAGATGAGAAATTGTCACACAGATTGGTTGAGCAAAATCAAGTTAACTGCTTAACAATTGTGGTTCCGTGGAGCTGTAAAAGGAAGTTACCCGTGCATAGAGACTCTGAGGATCAGTTGCTGCCCCTCTACTTGCTCTTGTCTTGCCATTCAAGTTTACAGCAGCATTTCCTTTGGAGCTCAAGCTGGAAGGTGCTCCTCCACTGAGATCCTGAGAGGCAGTTGAGTCATCATCAGAGCAGCAATTGCTAGTGGCTGGCCCATTTATTCCAACATTGTTCTCCTCGTCATTGTTTCTGCTTGAGGTGCTCTGGGTATTCTTTGATCGCAGGTTCCTCTTGGTCTTTTGAGCCTACATTGTTGAGACATCGATCAAAAATTGTTCCTAAACCACTTCATGTGAAAGTTCAGCCTCAAACAGGAATATAGCATGAAGGAAAATGCACAGGTTAGCTGTACTCACGTTTACATTATTCCGTGGTCTTTTCTTAGAATTCTCAGATGGGCTGTGGCCCTTGTCTTTGGCAGATGGTTCTGGTGCAGGCAAATCTAAGGGCCTTTTCGGCTCCGAATTGTGATCTTGAAGAGCAGCGTCAAGCTGGTTCATCTCCTTCACATTGCCATTGGCCATCTTTTGGATCAAGCAGTCATTGCCTTCTATGAGATATGAGGTACCATGCCTAGCATCCTCCATGAAGAAATCCACTGAGATGGAGGAGTTGTTATCAACCAGAATTTGGTGGGAATTGCTCAAGTAGCGGCTTTCTTCATTTGATGTGGGAAACAGAATATCACTAGCACCACTATAACTACTATTCCCTTGTGAAAATTGGTACGAATTATTATCCATGTCCGAAGAATAAAGTGTATCTTCATTCACTCCTTTGATATTCGCCGTCGATTCGTGAACAGACCAAAAAGCGGATGGAAATTCTAATCTTGAACTTGTATCAAGCCGGCTGGGAAGAGGGGAATTACCAAGCAATTCTGCAAGGAAATCAGCCTCCTCGGTTGTGTACATTCCACTAAGACAACTCCACTCTCCTTCTGTAATGGCTTCAATGGGCTCCATTTTTGATAGGTTCTCTATGTTTTTTTCTCTGATAATACCTTTACTCTTAAAAAGCTCGATGGTTTAAAAGAATCATGAGCTGAGAGACATATTTATACCCAACAGCATCGAAGAATGTCATGAAAAGCATTGACTTCGTTCTGAGTTCTTTGTAACATATTAGGACAAGCCCCTAATGGGGCCACTACAGCTCATCTTGAGGGACTGGTTTAAGCAATTATGCAACTTAAAATATAATTGCAGTTAAACAACTCGGCTTGTTAGGAAAAGTGGACAACATTAGAACCTAACGTAACTGTGCTTTTTAGTTACATTCCAAAAGAAAAAGGATCAATAATTGTTTTGGATAGTCCAGAGAGAATGTGAGATTTGGTTAGGTAGAATTGGCAATGAGAATCACATCTGGCAATGGAAAGACGTGGGATGTTATGTTCTTGCCAAACATATATGATAATAATACAATAACAAGACTTGTCTCCAACAGAAGGAAAGATGAGTTCGTTTAAGGATGGCTAGTTAAAGAATGGTAGGAACATGAACATGAGACTTCACAATCCTCATAACTTACCCGGAAACAGACACTAAATGACTTGACTTGATTCTGTCTGAGATTAACGTAGCCTATGCCCAAGTTCTCATTATCTGTAGCGGTTGCATGATATTAGTCTACGCATAATCTGTCCGTTTCACTTCCAAGGTGTCTTGTTATACAGATACCTGAGAATCTTAGGTATATTTCATCATCGATGCTTACGGAACTCTATCATGGATTCAGGATGCTGAGACAAGTGACAGAATTGATTTTTCTCGATTGTATGTTTCAAATTCCATCAGGACACTTAATGCCTCTGCTTGCAACTACAACTTAGCACGAATTTTGTCCTGAACATCAACGGGAGTAAGTTGAACTCGGAAGATTTCAGGATTGCTTGGAAAAATGCAGATGTGTCGAGATTTGTTCTCATTGAAGAAATAGAAGAATATTATGTGTCAGTGAGTGTCATAAACTAAGCTACAAGGTAAGCTAATTAATAATCTGTGGAATTTGTCTTGTCTTGTTTTAATGTTCCCGCCAAAAAACAGCCATTATCATCAACCCCAGTCCCGATGAGCTTGATTTCTGCATTAAATGACTTGACTAAGCTCATTAATTAACCATATTTATAGATCTAGCCTACTTGACTTCCAAGTGTCTTCCTAAGAGTTGATCTTTAGTAGATTTTGAACATTTACTTTGCTGCCAAACCCTATAGTAAAATCTCTATAAACTATAATTTCTATTATACAACGATCATCTCTCAACTCTCTTAAAACAAAACAAAAAGCTTGTGTATTGGAGTTTGCCACCTTGATAAATTTCTACTAACTTAATTTTAATTATTAACCTAAATATAATGTATTTCTAAAAATATCCTTATACAATTTTGTGGTCCTATTCAAATCATAAATTAATATTTTGTTGAAATTACAAATATGTTATAGTTATGATGTTTTCTGAAAAAAATTATTCGTAACAAATTAATTTTTTATTTATTTAAATTTAATTGAATCACTTATTGCTTCTTAGAAATTTTGAAATTACACTGTTAATAAAAACAAATATTATACAAAATTGAGATTATTAATTCACATTCAACTGATTATATTAATAAAACTATTAAGCAATGAATAAATTAATTAATTTTACATTATCTTCGATATTAATACTTTATAATGTTACTCACGATATATATTTAAAGAGTCATCACTTCTCTATGAGCCCTCAAGGAAAGAGGCCGGATTTTATTATAACATGGTGCGTTAAAACCCTAGTACAAAAGGAATACTGCGTGAGCTGTACAACACATGAGAATTCCATAATAAAGACGATGTACAAAACCCTAATTTCAACACGTTCAATGTACTACAATGAACACACACTATATTTAGCTCTAACTATAGAGCACAACCATAACGTTGCAGAAGCAGAGTCGTTCCTTGTTAAACCTGTAATTTCTTAGCTGAGATTCCGGCGTTTTGTACGCTTCATCCGAGCATTCAATGGAGGAAAAATCAAAGGAAGTTCAAGTGTTGATTTTATTCTCATTGTTTTCCAAGCTGTTATGAAATTTGACGCCGGCCATTGCACGATCTCTTGTGGGCTGGTGGATTAAGAGTTCTTAATATATAATGAGCCATTTCATATATGCACACACAGAAAAAGAAAGAAAAACAGCTTTCCTGTGGAATAAAATCTTTGCAATATTATAGAGTAGCAAACCTTTTGTGATCAGATTTTGTTCTTCTCCGTAAATTTTTATATCAATGTGAGTTAATATTTTTTGGCCTTCGAAGGAGTTTTTTTTTTTTTTTCCTTTGATCCTTACATGGCAGGCCTGCACGACCCTCTTGGAGTTTAATGGAACATTTTGTTTTAGCTGGCA
Source organism: Erythroxylum carthagenense (assembly GCA_026413575.1). NCBI lineage: Eukaryota > Viridiplantae > Streptophyta > Magnoliopsida > Malpighiales > Erythroxylaceae > Erythroxylum > Erythroxylum carthagenense. The sequence continues at coordinate 72,092,431 of JANZLD010000236.1, forward strand.
ACACTATCATAACTTGGATGTTGAAATGCAAAATCTCAGAAGTTTTAGTTTTTTTTTAAGCCATTCGAATTCGATTCACTTGAAGAGATGGAAGGTAACATGTCACTTGATTCAAGGAAGGGCTAGACCTAAAATTTAAGATTGTAAAGTTATAATAACTTGTACTAAAATTTTTTAATTTTATCAAAATTTGAATTAAATTTCTAGCCTAAACATATACAAAATTTCCAACAAAATAAATTTCAATTCTTTTAAATTTTTACCACATAATCTTTTATCTTTGTAAACTTTAGAGTAAATTGTACGATTATTCCTTTTTATCACACGCTCGAGTCACGAAAATAATTCTTTATAAAATATAAAAAGAAAATTCCGTATAGTTCATATCTCTCTTCCAACCTTCGCAAAGGAGAGAGCTAAAAAAAAAATCCTTTTACCTTTGATGAGAGTATTAATAAAGTGGGGCTAGCTGGTAACAATTTATAAATTATATGGATAGAGGAACACATAATTCTATATTATTGGCTTCCGGGAATGAGACAATTTGATGCCCTACTCATAGTTTAATAAGCCATAAATGCTTTCAATATTCTCCTCATCTTGAATTACGTGGGTTACAATTTATAAACATGTTGTAATTTTTAATACACATTGAAGCTTAATCATGTCATTTTAATATGATGGACAGGTGCATATATTTAAGGCCAAGGTGAAGATGACGCATAAAGCAGGATTAGGGTTGCCCTCAATTTATAATAAGATCCATCGATGATCGTGAGTTAATTTATAGCTCTCTTCATTAATGAATGAAATTAGTTATTAGTTGAGGTAGTGCAGCACTTGATGCAAGTATATTTGTATATGTGGTGCTTTCAATATAATATCACATAATAATGATAGAAATATGTAATTATCATGTTTGATATAATTATAGTAGAAAGAAAAGAGTATTCCCTCAAATGCAAGAACAATTATATATTTTCAATTTTCAGATGAAATATTTTGATTCACACATTTTATTAATTTTTTCACTTATTTATTCACATAATTACTTAATCGATTAATTGAATTTATCAATTTTAACATTCAGAAATATAAAAAGTTATTATAGAATGAATGTTTATTTAATATGCAAAACTATCATATCAAGTGAATGTCTCTAACTGATAGAGTTACCTAATGAATAAAACTATTATTTAAAGTGAATATTTTATTGATAAAATTATTAAATATGCAAGACAATATAACCATCACTTTTTCATGAAATTATGAATTTAGGCATTAGATGGATTATTTTGATATACAAAAATAAGATAAACAAAAATTTTCATAAATTTCAATCTACTCCTTTACTCTTATTTTTTAGTTATCTTCCCAATTATTGAATATTTTTCTTTCTTATTCTTACTTATCTCAAATTTTTATTAAAAAATCAATTATTTTATCACTCCAATTAATTTAAATTACAAAACATGTGTCAAAAAGTGTATTGGATTACTTTGAAATTTTCAATCATAAAAGCCCTTGGGCCCCCTTTTAATTTATTATTGCACTAAAATGATGCATATTTAAGATTTTATGCATATTAGACTTTCGGATCTAAATAAGTTATATGGAAAATTGTAATATCAGATACATATTTTATTATTTGATTGGTACTTTTAAAGGATCCTTAACTTTTGGTTAGAGCAACTGAAGTGTTTACAAATATGTTCTTTGGAGTGAGTGAAAACATATTAAAACTTACTGTGTATATTAAAAAGTATATATGTTTGCTCCAGGTAGATTAACAAGACTTTTAATCTTCATTTGTAGGATCTAATCTCAAAATGAATTTATCACTCGAACGATAATGGAAGAAAATCGTTATATTATACATTAATTGCATCCCATTTCATCGTGTGATCATCTCAAGTTAATCCAATAGTACACAAATTTTGATGAGTCAAACATAAACTCGGGCTTATTGCTTATTTACACTAGTTAAAAAATTTTACCGGTTTGGCCTATTCAACCGAAACTTTTTTGAATCATTTAACTTTTAGTCCAGTTTTTAAATTTTCTATTCAATTTATTTTAGTAACTCTTGCTGTTAAAAATCGATTAGTTTATTAATTAATCAATAAACTTTCGTAAAATTCTTATAAACTAACATAAATCAATTAATTTTCTTTTATCAATTTTTTTAATTAAATTTTAAATTATTTAATGAATAAAGACACTCTCTTTTAATCATATTTTAAATTATTTAATTTTATTCAATTTTTAGTCGTTATAATACTCTAATATTGGTTGAACTTTTTAAACCTTAAATATCTTATTTGACCGGTTTAACTTTCATTTCAGCTTTTAAAACATTACTTGTTTACCGAGCAAAAGGATTTTCCAAAATCACAGTAATTTTTTTTCAGTAATCAGAATATCATGATAATTGTATATTAGCCAACTTATGGCCTTTTTTTTAAGTATAAGGTCATAATATGTATACATACCAAAAGACTAATTCAAGTATTGTTCTTATTCCTATTTTCAAATTCCTTCTTCCATTATATATTTTTAGAAATGTTTTTTTATTTAGTATTCCAATTATTAATATAACCCTTAATAGTCTCGATTAGAGAGAAGAATTGAGTCACTGAAACTTTTAACGGAGCCAATGGAATACCCAAACAACAAACTGTAAATGCCCCTAATGAAAAATCAACCAATTCCATGATATCCTTCTGATCTCTATCATATATTCCTGCAAGACACATATTAGGTTTGGAAGGGTTAACCTTTAGTCCTGACACCCTTCCAAATCTTTAAGAACATTTATAAGAATTTTAATAGACATAAAATCCCCTCTCAAGAATAGCATAAGATCATTAGCGCAAAGGCAATGTGTGTAATACCAAGTTTTAAATGTTGTTTAATTGATAGGAAGTGTACCAAGTTCTAAAAAATGTGGCCACTTTCATATTTCATACACAAACTTGATTTTTAAGAATCTATATCCTCATCAAACTCAATTATTAAAATTGTCAAGTTAGCGCGTAAGACTTTGCATACAGCTAACGTCCAAGAAGATGGAAATAAATATTTGTATACAAATATTGAAAAGGACATTTACAATAAACTACAAATATTAAAGCGTAGTTTATGATACTATTAAATAATAATGATAAGAATATTTTTAATATCCTATATGCTTGTTTCCGTGTAAGAGTTCTGCGACAAGGGCCATCGAATTGCAAATGAATTAAGTATTCAATGAGAAAAACAAATGATTTTTTAGCTTTAATCATTAATGTTTTAAAAACAAATCAGAAGTTAAACAGATAAGACAAGTTATTTAAGATTTATAATGTTCAATCGATGTTAAACCGTCATAAAAGGTGACTAAAAATTAAATACAACTAAAACAAAATATTCTTTTTCATCAAAGAATTTAAAATTTAATTAAAAAATATATTCTTAAATAAAAATTAATTAATTAATTTTATTTTATAATAACTTATTAATTTATGAAAATTGATCGAATAATAATTAAATTAATATATTTTTAACAACAAAAAATTTAAAGTAAATCAAATTAAAAAGTTATACTATTCAAGATTTGTACGGTTGAACCGGCTAATCCGGTTGAATTTTTCAATCCTTTTTTTAACAAGAGCCAAAATTATTAATAAAGTAAGAAAATCAAATCAAAAAAACATTCTACGAAATAAAATTGTAATATTTAATTATAAGTTGTATATTTTATAAAATAATTTATATAAAATATAAAACTTATTTGAATAATTTAATGTGAAATATTCAAATAAGCTTTATATATTATAAAATAATTATAATTTATTCTCAATAATAGAACCAATAACTTTAATAAAAAGTTCTTTAATATAAGTTTATGTAATACTAATACCTCTTTTTGTCCATTCATCACTAGTATTGTGATAGATAGTGGATGAGCTCCATAAAAACTATCAATGTAAATTGAAATTACAGAAATTCTAGACTAACTGGAGTGATTTTTATAATATAAATGACTTAAAACATTATACTTAAACTCAAATTTTTATATAAAATCAAAATATATCTCATGCCACCAAATAAATGCCATCAAAGACACTCATATTGCAAGTTGTTGAAGACCGAGAAGGTATATACTGTACAGATAGAATTAAATATGATTTGGTTAAAAATGGAATATGTATTGTTTCAATGGAGGCCAAAAAAACAAAAAGGAAAGGTAATGATCATGTATGCTGGTTCTCATTGGCTAATGTGAACCCTAATCAAGTTCCACTTCTTAAATAAAGCCATGTACGATACTTTTAGTTAAATATGGGGAAATGATGTGTATCCTCATTGTTATTGTTCTTCTGTAGATAGTAGATCAATGTTGACTGCATAAGGTCATTAATTAGCACAAGAAAAACAATTGATGCATGGCTACCTCGTGCAAATAAGTAAATATTAGAGGACGAGTCATCATTACAAAGTTCTCATTTTAATTATATGTGCTTAGCCATTATTGGCCAATGTGTTCATGCTGTCTGTTTTATTTGAGATTTCAATGTTATATTTTTTAAATCTCTATCAGCTCAAATGAATCAGTTAATTGAATTGATAGTTTCCGATTTTTAAAAAATCCTGAAAAGAAGGGAATGGTGTATCAATTTAGGTCAATTTTTAACATAAGTAATATATAATTTGATTGGCATTTGTTTTCATGATTTTTTTATAAATGAAAACTTGATGAAATTTGTAGTTTATTAATAACATTATTAAATAAAAATACAAGGAAAGAATATGAGAAAACAATGAAAATAAAATGATAACATAATAATTAGAGACGACGTATTATTCTATATTATAGTTAAACAATTTTCATGATGGAAAATCTAATGAGTAATCTAAAAATCAATATTTCGAAAACCAGATCGAAAATTTATCGAAAAATTTAAAGTTTAATTGAAAAAAGATATTGTTAAATGAAATTTGATTGATTTGTTTTAGTTTATAAGAACTTAATAATTAATAAAAATTAACCGATTAATTAATAAATTGATTGACTTTTAACAACAAAAATTATTAAAATAAATTGAATCAAAAAGTTAAAAATCAAATCGAAAAGTTTGACAGTTCAAGATTTTTACGGTTGAACTAATCAAATCAGTTGATTTTTTAATCATTGCCAAAAACAAATAACAAGTTTGTTGGTCTGGATTACTAACAATATTACTCATCTTAATAAAAGCCAACCATTAAAAACAATTAATAAGTGAAATTTGATCTTTTTTCTTTCTTTTCAACAAGTTCATCGGAGAAAACTTGAGATCTTCTATTGAGTTCATATGCAATTCCAAGTAAAATCTAATTGCCAAGCCCAACACTAAAACTTTGCTTTTCCTATCAATGCAAAGGATCTTAGTAGCTAAGGTCCATACTCCTACGTCAATTCCATTGCTTGCAAGAGTTTCTCACAAGATATTAAGGACTTCTTACTTTATAATACTTTTTTTAACATTGTTATTAAAAAAGTCTACAACCCATTCTCAATATGTATATCCCATAAAATGGGATATGGGTTTTGTGACCCTGTACATGCACTGGTTCCTTGTTAAGAATCTAAAATCAAAGCAAAAGAATCAAAGCTTGAGGCATTTAGGCAAAGAATTAGGTCATCCAAGTTCAATACACCAAAGCTTGAGCCATATAAGCAAAGAATCTAGGTCCATAAAAGTTCATTGACCGGTTCATATGCATATTCCAAGAAAAACACAAAGTCCAAGACATTTCTTCTTCCCAATCCAACCGTAAAGGTTGGCAAGCCCATGGCAAGTTTACTAGGGAATTAAGGGTTGAGTTTGAGGCCCCCCTTCTCTTCTCACATGACCTTTACTTGGTCCCAGTTAAAACAGGGCAAGTCATTATCCTCTTTGTACAATGCATAGTGTTTTCTTCTGTATTTGATGTGTGTTTTCATTAATATAAATTAGTAGAGTTGAAATTGGTAACTTTTTCTCTCCACATACCTAAATGAGGACATTTAAGAAAAAAGCGTGAGTACCAAATACAAAATCTAAGTAGGTTCTCTTCCCATTGGACCCGAGTAAGCCATCCTCCTTTACCTTATGTCTTAGGTTTAGGTGGGCCTCTTAAAACATCATGAAAAGGAAATAATGTAACTTTTTGCTTCATCACAACAAACATTGAATCCTTCTTTCATATAGAAGGTAAAAATGTAGGTTTTTTTATGTAGTTTAATAAATTTTAGAAAAAAATTTTAATCTTTAGAATTCTTAACAAACTTTTGATAATTTTTAACTTTTTATAAAACCACTTATATTTAGACTTTGGCTGCAAAATAACTGTGAAACATACACAATACAAATATCATATATGGACAAATCAAATGTCACTAATAAAATAATTCTTAAATCGGATCAAAATTAATTATATTTGACTTATTTAATAATTTTAAAAAATTATAATCAATAGTTCAATTTGAGATTAAGAAATAGGTTAAATTGTCATGTAAGTAATATTTAATTGGTCTATGTATGATGTCCATATCACGTGTTTTATCATTATTTTTAGTCGATGTTTAAAAGAAAATTTCTAAAAATTTATAAATTAAAAATTTTCTTGAGAATTTTAAGAGTTATAAAATTTTTGAAGTTTATTAAGGTACATGCAATCCTTATTTTTAAGTTTGAATTGAATAAATTGTTGAATACACATGATAATTTATAATTATGTTAGATAACTCAATTGGTGAGCTAACCCAATTGATATTTACATATCCAACTTATCTTCACTCTTAATTCTTTCTTTTTTTTTTTGGCATCTTCACTCTCAATTCTTTTTTTTCAAATCATCAACATAAGAAACAACTCTCAAATGACAACTTGAACCTAAAACTTTTACATAAAAGGCAAGTTCTAATAATTAAACTATTACTTTAATGAGATATCATAACTCTTTATTGTATAAAAATTAACATTTGTATATCTTGTTTGAAAGATGCAATCAATGAAGAATATAAAGAAGGTAAGACCAACAAATGGATTGAAAACTCATTGACCTAAAAGCTTCAAAACCTACCGTCTAAAGCCTAATTCAAACTACAACAACTAATTACACATTGTTTAAGTTTTCAAAAGATTGCTTTAATTGGGAGAATCATTGGTCATTATTGTTAAACCATATCATCTGTTCTTGCCCATTGATGTTTTTTTTTTGGGTTACAAGGGAAAAAAGACAAAACAAAAGATACTTCACTCTAACCAGCATATCCCACTAGCGCAAAGTTCTGTAGTGGAGTGCTCCTTTCATATCTTGGTGAATGTAATCCATAATGGTTATCGTGGGCTCCTGGAGTAGATGTAATCCTAGACTAGCTAAAAAGGCTTGAGTAGCAGTCTATCGACATACAAGTTCTCTTCCTGATAGATATGCTGAAATTGCACCTTCCATGTTCAGCGAATTAACCCTCAGATACCTGCCACCAAAGGAATATTGTTAGCCATAACTATATTTGAAGAAGAAAGAATGTTGATAACCTCAAGAGAATCCACTTCGATGACCACGCGTCGATAACCAAGTGTCCATACCAACGTTAGACCCGAGTGAACTCCCCATAATTCTGTAACCAAAGGCGAGCCCGATCCAATATTCTGGAGGAATCCACCACACCATTAACCTTGACAATCCCGAATCAAGCCTCCATCTGTAGCAAGGTCGGACCCGTATTTCACCGCTCCATTAGTATTTAGTTTGACCAAACTGTCCATTGGTTTGGTCCAGTCTACTAAATTACCCAACGATAGACCCTGTGTTTGAAGCACACGACTTTCCACAACTCGTGCCTGTATGACCCAATTAACGTAATTCATCACTATTTTGTTGTCGTCTGTCGGCCAAACAAAGTCGAACTAAAAAACGTTTCTGTTTTACCATTGTCATACAATTCAACATGTGACTCCAAAAATTGTAGTCCACGCTGCCTGTTGCCACTGAGATTGGTGCCTAAGGTTGTAAAGAACCCATGTCCTCTCGTCTTGTTAAAAAAAAAACCCATATCTATCATTTCAGGAGGAAATTTGCACCAAAAGGATTTCACCCTGTGACAATCTCGTATTGCATGTAGGGTTAACTCTTCTTGTTTATAGTATTGACAATTGTTTTCTATTGATATATGTCACACTACTTGCTGTTGATTGATTAGTAATTTTCTTTTAGCCAGAAGCCAAAGGAAATACCTGATCCGTTGTGATCCTGCCCATTTTCATATTAACTCCATAGCCTATATTATTTTGAACTTTCAGACAGTATAAAATGAATAAATATTGGTGATGTTTAGATTAGGTTTGGATCTTATTGTTAATGATAAATTTATACTTTAAATAATTTCCTCAATGTTTTTCCCCTAAGTATACCAACGGGCCTTGCAATTGTTAGAGTAGGATATCAAATATTCTTCTTTCACACTTTAATAGATTTACTTAAACTTTTGCACAAGTTAAAAGAATTTGTGATTTTGGTCGATCCATAACTTATAGAAATAGTCTTTTTATTAATTAAAGATAAGATTTTGTACTATTAAACCCCTTCAAACTTCACATTTCAACAAAACTTTCGTTGAATTGTTGTTTAGTCACTATATAAATTGAGCAGAAGATGCTATAAATATATATGAGAGTCAAATATGCAATATTACATGTTCATAAGCTTTTCAATTTCATTTATCAAATCAAACACTCATAATTTAAATTTTTTATATTAATAATTAACCAAAAAATTTTAAACAATTGATAAATAATTTTATCATGTCTATTTAATCAACTTTTCTCAAATATGAGCATATATTTTACCTTTGCATAAAAGAAATATATCTTTTCTATAATTTAAGAAACTTTAAAATTTTCTAATTTTTTAAATTCTAGAAAAGACTCTTTTTTAACTTTTTACAAAAGCTTTTTTTCTTGTATTTAAGATAAAAATAAAGATAAAATACACAAGGTTAAATTTCACTTTTATGGTAATCTAATTTAACTTTGAAACTCGATTTGAATCAAATTATACTCGATTTAAAATAATAATTTAAGATTATTATAATAAATTATTAATTTAAGTTAAATTTAATTAGTTCGATTTAAATTTAAGAGTTAAAATGAATCATTATATAAATAATATTTAGTTTTTTAAACTTGTGATCAAACTTAAACCTTAAGGACTTGTTTGATAACAAATAATGAAGCGGTCAGGACGAAGATGCATTCTCTTTTCTTTTTTTTTGGTTACTTAGAAAGGATAAAATATGAAACGACAAAATTGAAATAAATTGTAAATATTCTTGAATATCTATTCTTAAAAAAGATGTAGGTATAGCCTAAAATTAAATATCAAGAATAACAAATATGCAATTAATGAAATATTGTAAAAATATTATCAAGATTTCATCATAATATTATTATCAAGATATTTACAGTTTTTTTATTTAATTTATAACAATTATTTAATTTAATTTATTGATATTATATTAAATATAGAATTTTTTAGTTGTTTAAATTTATTCGTATCATAAAAATTATTCACAATCATTAAAAATAATTCTCATTAGTTATTTATAAAAATATTTAATTAATTGTTCACAAAATAAATTATATAATAAATAAATATGAATAAACTTTTTTCTTATTGTCATTCATAATATTTAATATCAAATAAGGACATAATTATTAAACTTATTAATCTGATTACATGTTTTATTCCTATTCCTCGTAGCTTGCTATATATTTCACTTCAAAACAACCACCAGAAAAAAATTATTCCTAGAGAAAACAAGTAGTAATTGGACAACCAAAATTTGGAATGACCTATATTCTATAAATAAATTAAAAAATGTTAAGTATCGTATAGTTCATAACTACCCGAAAAAGCTTAAGAATTATTTAGTTAATGATTAAACAATTCAACTGATTTAATTGTAAAAATTTTGAATTATATAATGACTTAGTTTTTAATTTTTCGATTTGGTTTATTTTAATAATACTTATTAACAATTAAACAGTTAATTAATTAACTAATCAATTTTTAAAAAATTGACAAATTCTTACAAACTAAAATAAGTCAATTAATTTTTATTTAACAATATCTTTTTTCATAATTTTGAACATAATTTTTAATTAAACAGGCTATAAATTCGAAATACAGCATTTAGTTTGTCCTTTTAGCCTCTTGTTTTTAAATTAAAATCAAAATCATGAGGGTAAATAAAGGTTTAAGATATTTTTGTGATTACATATAAATTACTTACTAACAACAACTTGCTCTTAAGATCATACCAAGAGGATCTTGGTGCGATCGATAGATCGGAGGAAAAAAGATGGATTCGGAGGATTGAGGAGTAAGATTTAGGTAATTATTGGATTGGATTGATATTATTATTATTATCTATGTCGGGGAAATCTAATCTTGAAAATAGATCTGGTTAATGTTATCTGTCACGTGGACGCACCCAAATTTTAATGTGGATTTGATGTCTCCAACTACTTGGGAGTTGTGAATCTTAATTAAATACAATCCCGCTTGTCGCAACACAGGCTCGATCTTTACAAGTTCAGCATCAAACCCCAAGAAGATAATGGAGTCGTGGGCTATAAATCGTTATTAAATTATGGGCCCATTTCACAATAATGTTTATTGAAATCAAAGTGTCAAGCTCAAGGTAGGATTTTATTTTTATATTATATTATATGCAATATAAGATCAAGAGTTAAGATTTTATTGATTTAAAGAAAATAATTTAGTACAGTGATTTCTTCCATAAAATTATATATAAAACTCTCACTGTTCTTATAAATTCATCCTTATTTTTTTCATACTTCAATATTTACTTGCACTTTTAGTTAAGAATCTAACATTGTTTCTATTGAATATTTTCAAAAAGGCTTTTGATTTAAGTAAGTTATTTGTTTTCTTTCTCCCGTGAGTCAGTTTATCGAAAACAATTTCCCTACTAGTTAAAATTAAAGTTGTGTACTATTAAACCGAGAATTTTACTAAGTTATTTTTGTATTTGTTTTCCTTCTATAAATTTGACTATTTTTGCTTCTCCAATTGTTATTTCATATTTATACAAATTGTAATCTTATACTTATTGTATTTTACTTTACTTCTATTTTTAATTAAGAACCAAATTATGGTACATATATATTTTAATATAATAGAAATAATATTAATTTTGTTCGATATTTGAGTATCACTTTTCTTTTCATAATAACTCTAAATCTCTATTGCATTATTTTATATAGAAGGAAAACATTATTATTATTATTATTCTTTCTCAATTATTTTTACTATTCTATAATAAAAAATTTCTATTATATAAATTTACTATTTGATTTCAAAAGTATAATTTTTTTTATAATTTTCCTTTTTATTATATATATCGTTTATTAAATTTAAAAATCTAGAAAGACTGACCAGACTTGCAGCAAACTGTTTTAAGATTGTTTTTGCTAATGTTGTTAACTAAAATGATTAATTACAAGAAACTGTCGAACTGAAAAAAAAAAGGCATTCTTCTTCGCAATTGATTCTCCAATTCAACTCCAAAACATGAAAATTTTTCTACCGTATTGAAACATTTTGATCCTAGACAAATGTTTATGTGCAGGGCAACCATAGAAATGGAACAGCAGCCAAAAAAGCACCATTAACCAAGAGGTATCCAAGTAAAAGTACAGCAGATGGTCGTCAAAACCAATCACAACCTTACATATCAGTCACTGCTGCTCATCACCTGGCAGCTCTTCCCCAAGACCTCGTTGTGCAATTCTGTAATACAGGATACCCATAGTCGCCATACAAGCCCTGCAGATGGTTATATGGAATTTGCATTAGTGAAACAGCCCTAGTTACGAGCATTAGTGGCAATAGCTCTGGCTTTAAAGGATTCTTGCTTGAGATATTTGTCTTGGAACCAGCTAGTTTAGCGTTATAGGCAGACACTCATTGTGCTTGTATCGTGTGATCCTTGATAGTCAAGTTAACAAAGATCTCTATGATATTTAAAGTTCATACCATGGCTGCTATGAAGAGAGAGGTGGAATATGGTAACAAAGGGAAAAGCACAGACATTACATGATTGCTATGAAGAGAAGAATTTTTCTTGGGTCCATCCTTGATGGTCTTTGATGCCTTGAGCGACCTTCTACGGCTTCATCTGCATTTGATGAATCCTTCCGTGAAGGCGCAGTTACTGGTAAAGTTGGCAGTGCTGTTGACCAGAAAGGAAGCAATGCCCTGAGGAACTTATGGCGAAATGGACCTACACATAAATAAAACCTCATATAGAGCTGAAAAAACAGGCATAATAATCAACTAAATACACATTCCACTACTTTTCACCCCTCTGCTCTATCATTAAACAAATACATTTCAAAAGTGAACTAATTTGTTCATAATGGCACGTTATTAATCAATATGCTCAGAAGATGTGCAGGAACTAGGAGGCAGGACCTATTTGCAAGAGTAACATCATTATGGTCCATTTGCATGAGTATCACTGTTTCCTAGTCTATATAGGTAGATTTCTACTCACCCCTTCTACTGTACTTTTTACGATTTCCATCTTCATCATCTGCATAATAAGATATTTCAGAATTCTGCCTTTCAACATGAAGGCCACCCTTTCTTGTTGTAGCACCAGGCTGGTTTGAATGCCAGAATTGCAAAACAAAATAGCATTTCTCAGAAAGATGAGATATTGGCTTACATGCATTTGGAGAATCTTAATAGAGCAACTTAATTGCAGAAGAAAAGAAGGGGATGAAATGCAAGTCTTACACCAGTAGGACTTGAGCTCTTCAAATAATTCCCTCCTGAACTGGGTCCATCAATCTCCACAATATCAGACACTGAGATCTTAGAAGGTCCTGCAGCAGTTCCAGCTGAATATCCATCAGACACTTTTATCTCATCTTTGGTTGCTGAGGTTGAAGAAGAAATGGTAACCAATGGATCTGATGCAAATGCAGGAGGTGGAGTGGGAAATGAGACAGGATGATTTCCAAATAAGTTCTTTTCCAGCCCACTCTGCACAGCAAAAACAAGGTCTCCAGAATCTTACTAAACAAGGATTAGGAAGACCAATAATTAAAGCTCCTCTGTCAAGAATCATTTTGGTACCCCGTAACCATGCAAAAATTGCCCCTTGATTTAGAGTATGCAAAACTAAATTATAATTCAAAATGAAGGACATAATGGTTCAAAATTTCGTAGTGGCAGAATGATATTTCTCCAGAGAAGATTGTCCGCTTTGCATCAAGGAAAAAATTAGAGCATCAGGCTATCAATTAACAAGTTGAGAGAAAGTCTTAAGCGAAATCCATAAATATCTATAGACAAAAACTGTCACATCTCGAACTCTGAGCTCTGCTCTCGGATACTGCTGATACTTTCAAACAAAAATAGCCCCCTTCAAGATTTGCTAGAATCACACATCAGCATCAGCATCACCACCTCAATCTTCTTTCTTTTGGTTCTCTCTGTGTGTTACCCAGGGAATACAACAAGAGAGAAGGGGAAAGTAGGGAAAGAATGAGGGAGGAAGAGGGGGCGAAGGGGAAGAGAATTACCATCTTTCTCTGGGTCAGGAGTCATGATTTTCAATGAATTCTAGCAAACCTATCCAGGCTGAATAATATTGTTATTAAGAAGAACAACTAAATGAATGAGACATATCTCCACTTGAAAAAATAGGGGAATGGTCTTTGAGAGGAGTATAACCACCTCAATAAGAAAAACAAACAAGATGATTACTCAGTTCACAAACCAAGATGAAAAGGCAGGAAAAATGGTGATAACAGTCTCAATATATACAAACTAATCATGGGAACAAAATATTAAGAATAGTGCAATTGTGAACGTGCATGTTCCACTTGCATAATTCAACGATTAAATTAAAAATTGACAGACACTTATTATACCAACCATTACTACAGAATGTTACGAAGGACCAAGCATAAAACCTGCATGATAGCTTCTTTCAATTTTGAATGTAGACGAGATCCTGAGTCCTTAATAGTCTTGGGAGGCCATAACTGCAAAGGCACAGCACCTTATGGAAATAAGCTAAGATATCTAGGAAAGCATAACTTCAAACAAATTCTACATAAAGCCACTAAACTAAAATATGACATTTAATGACAACAAGAAATTACATAAGGGCTGAAATTTTCGAGTGAAGCTTCATTTGCTAGAAAGAGACATTATGAGCTATTAAAAAATGATGGGACAGAGGTGATAAGAGGGAACTCCTAAGCAGCTAAAAACGTCAGGGAAATCCTCAGGTCCATCTGCATTTTAGGAATAAATAGTTCTTCCTGCTCAAAGTTATAAAGGTAAAGTCTTCTATGAATACACCACAAGGCTCATCAATCTGCTAAACCAATGCAAACATCAATAACCAAAGAAGAGATGCAAGTTCCACATAGAATGCCAAAGAGGACACCCCCAAAAAGGTGGACATCACTTATATTTACTTGTCCATCATGCTCATATATATTAATTCTCCCGCATCCCAAAATTTCAGAGGAAGATGCACTAATTTTCTTCACATCATTGAATATGAATAGTCTTCACACCCTATTTTAAAATTACCACTTATAATGAGAAAAAATGGTTATGCAGGATAATCATTTAAAACATAGATAAAGGAAGATGATTCAGAGGTACACTTACTGATATTGAACATGAAGGACACACATAGCCAGCTGGTGCTGTATGTGGAGGAAAGTTTTTGATATGTGAAACCAAGCAGCTCGTATGTATAACATCTATACATAAACCCAGACATGATAATGCAGGTGATTCCACTATTTCAAAGGATCTCAACAAATAACTAATTAACTAAAACACATACGCAAGCAACCCAATCTTGTGGTTTGGGAACCATCTACTTCTTCAAGAACAGCTTGGCAAGAACAACATTTTGGAGGCCAATCATACTCTCCATCTATAACCCATTCAGAATATGTATGAACCTACAGAATAAGAAAATACACATCCAAAGTCAGCCCTAAAAGAACTTCGTACAAGAACTTTTCCATGTCACACAAATCTATAGACAATTTCAACATACAACATACAAATATATACTGTCCACTTATCAGGCCTTTCCCTGATTTATGAATTTTACTTTCCCTCTCTGATCTCCCTTTTAGCTATTATTTTTAGGCCCACGGAGGCAATATTTCCTCTCACATTTGTTCTTTTCATAACCATAGTACAATACATCAGAAAAATAGCATAAAATTAGGGATAGCACAACTGAAACAGTTTCAGTAACATGATAAAGCTTGGTACATACCACGCAGATTTGATGCTCTGGAAAGCAGATGCACTCCCCACAAACGGGGACCTTGTGCACGAAGCAATATAATTTAGTAGCCTGAAACAAAAGAGATATCCAAACATCAATATTCAATAAAATCAATGATGAAAATCTCAGAACCCTCAATTACCCTTTGATTAAGTCTACCCAACCTAATCAATCAATTAGATTCTAACTCACAAGCAACCATCAAAGTTGACCAGACAAATGCGTTTAGCTCTATACGTGGATCTCAAAACCAAAGGGCTCCATTGATCATGTTCAAATTTTGTAAATTTCATGTAAACTTATAACACGAGATGAACAAATCAGATCTATAACTAGAATCTCCTCCAACTAATAATCAAGCGAGAGAGAGAGAGATGATATACCTTACGGCATTTGCAGACCACCATTGCAGACACAATTCAATAAGGTTTGCTAGTAATTGCAATAATTGCAGTCTACAAACTGAAGTTAGAACTGACTTTCCTCGAATCCCCCTAGAGCCAGAATCAGAAGAAAGGAAGAAAAAAAACAGAGTGAGAAGGTAAGATCTGATATGTGCAACAGTGCAAGTGATTCTTTTGTTTTTTAATTTGGGCTATGTATATGGATTACATAAAAACAGGGCCCAATAGCTGCATTTGGGCCTTAACTGGGTCGACGAACATCACTAATTGATACGCTTTAAATTGTTTGAAATTCAAATAGTTCGTGGACCTTGTAAGGCCCAAATATTTGATATTCAAGTAGTTCGTGGACCTTGTAAGGCCCAAATAACTTATTTGGG
>JANZLD010000236.1:72117711-72143310 GCA_026413575.1 Erythroxylum carthagenense
GTGGAGAAAGGAAACTAGCGAGGGCTAACGCCTCAAGAATGTCACTGATCTCTGATCATTCTGGAGCAACAAACGTAGTCCTGGGGCCGGGTTCTCCCAAAGGTGTATCATGCACATTTTCTATCTTACGCTATTCACTTTGCATGTGTTCTCCCTCAACAAATGCAGTCTTACTGTTGGATGCATTTCTATAAGTATAACTATTCTCATGCCTATTACTAAAATTCTATTAAACTCGTAACATGCTTTCTAGTTTTTTACTCCCTTTAGCAAATTTGGATAATGAATTATTGAGAAAACTGATATGATTTTTCAATGTCTCATTTTTATGCTTTAATGTGTCTAATTTATGATTTTCATAAATGATCATATTTTTAAATGCTTTATGCTATGTAATTCAAATTTTCATCCTTTCATTTTCATTTATGCATGCATTCGACTGTTTTAAATTTCCTTGAGTTTGGAATATAATTCTTCTTTTTTTACTCATGACTTTTAAACATATGACTAGCTTATCATATGTCAAACTGCTATCATTATCATATAAATAAGGATTGTATTACCTCATCAACGCACATGTTAGCTATCTCTCCTTCTAAATGCTCTTTTTGGATGCAATTATGTCTTCAAAGTTGAGACTTTAAGTGCTTTCTTATAGTTTTTGTCTTCTTCTATAGTTTTTTCATACTTATAATTGCATTGAGTAAAGGATGTTTTGACTTTAAGGAGCTAGGTTTGCTACATTCAAAACAATAATATTTAAGGATTTATATCTTAAATCCTCTTTACCTTCTATGAATTCCTTTGTTTTGAGAAATTCTTTCCTTTCAAAAACTTCTTAAATTTTTTAGTGATAATGGTAACGTCTTCTTCATCGCTTCTACTTGTAGATATCTCCCCTCTTCACTGCATTCCTTCCTTGAGACTTTGAATGTTGAGTCCTTTTTTTGGAAGCATTGTTTTTTTTTTTTTTTTGTCTCTTAAAGTCTCATTTCATATGTAAGAAGGGATCTAATGAGCTCCTTTAAAAGATAGTGTTGTTAGGTCTTTGAGTTCTTATATAATCATCACTTTAGCTTTGCACATCTTCAAAAGTACTATCAACAACTTTCTTACCATTCCAACATTAGTATAGGTCTTTACAAGACTCTTAAGATCATTAGTAATATCAATAAATCTAATAATACACTAGATATACTTTCATCATGCTTCATTTAAAGCAGTTCATACTAGTGGGTTAATATGCTCCCTTTACTATTTAACTTAATTTGTGCCTTCATGTTTAATTTTAATATATGTTAAATTTAATAGCCATTTCACATATAAAGTATTAATTTTATTTCTTACTAATATATAAAATAAGATGTGCATGGCCTTACTATTTAAGGAAGTTAATATTTTATTTTGAGGTTATAATTCTTCCTTTAGCTTGGAGACCTTTTAATTATCTACGATTTTTATAAGTGTAGAGGGGCTATTTGAAGGACATATCGATTAACTCATATGTCTTAATGGTCGACTAATATCTCAAAAATGATCATTATGCCAATAAACAATAAAGTTAAAAGTTTATCATAACTTATGATCAATCAATATGCATTCAATACACAAAATTTGCTATTCATTTCACATTAGTCGACTACTCAACCATATTGGTTAACCGTTATGTCCTTTGGAAGGACATTGGTTGACCACATCACCATATTATTCTATCAATGTGTCGACAAACTCACTTATTACATATTTAAGTTACATTAGTCAACAACTAATTTGTATTGGTTAACTAATTCCCTAAAAATATGATTTTAACAACTTTAAATCATCAAACTTAATTTTTTAAACCAATTATAATTTTAAAAAAGTTCCAAAATATCCTTCAAAAGAATATTTGAAAGATTAAAAGGTTTTTTCCTTTAAAAATAAAAGCTTCAATGAAAAGACTAATGTAATGAAGTAGGTTAAAATGTTTATATACAGTGGGGCTTTAAAATTATCAAATTAACTAAATGAGATCATAATTAACAGTATAAAATATAGAATGACCTTGATATGCCTTAATCTTCTTTTATTCTTGACGTGATCTTTTTTTCGATAGTTTTAAACTTTAATTTTTATTTATCAAATTCATGAATTGTATTCTTGAGTTTATGGTTACATCTTATTCTTATATTACTTTTCATCCAAATAATAAAGTCATTAATAATACTTATATTTTGTTATCATCAAAACATCAATTGGAATCTCCCTTTGTTTAATATTGATTATAATATGTTCTAGAATCCTTCAATAGTTTCAAATCTTTCAAAAACATATTTTCAAATAAGACAACCAATTTTCTTCTTGAAATACTCTATGATTGTGCACTTATATATATGAGTCATGCATAACAGTTTACTTGGCGGGGCTCTTAGAAATTTTCTTTTGAAATTAATCATTTAAGATAGTATTGATGTTTCTTATTTGGTATTCATAGAGGTGATAGTATTGATGTTTCTTATTTGGTATTCATAGAGGTGATATTGATTGTTGATATTCATTTAATGCCACTTGATATTGTCTTAAAGGAAAAGAAATAGATATGTTTTAGGTGATACTTACATAGAAATAGGTCCTTGGGGATTTGTTCTCAAACCTTTTTTAATCCATATTTTTTGGTTTACTTAACAAACATTGTTTCAAAGAGGAACATATATATATACACACATACACATATATATAATATCATTGCAAAAATAGTATCTCACGCGATGAGAATTGAAAATGAGTGCCATATGAAAAAGTCTATAAATATTTAACTTATACGCATTTTACAACATTTGATAGATGATACAAGTAATATAATACTCTCTTTTATATATGAAGAATTAGAAGCTCCCCTTGTGCAATAAAAATACCTTGCATATAAATAAAAAATTCTTATACATCTTTGATAGAATTATGACCTATATTAAATGGGAGAAAACATCATACCCGTATGCTTATAATGAGACATGCAGCAATGTGAGCTTGTTTTATGTCCTTTTAGTAATAAAGATGCCTATATGAATGAGAAGAACATTACATAGTTTTTTTGATGTGACCATGCAACAAAATTATGCCTAATTTTATCATGTAAACTAAGTCTTCTAGGTTTATAATGTAACCATATATAAATACATGAAATTTGTTTTTATCTTAAGACCTAGATGATGATACATCATCATCATTACACCCAGTCTGAAATTCTGCAATGAAGTGAGGTCTGGAGAGGTCTGATTGTACGCAACCTTACCCTTATAGAGTAGAGAAGTTGTTTCCTATATACCCATATACAGAGGTGACATGAAAAATAGTGATGCAGGTGAAAAAAACTCAAAATATATAAGTAAATAAATTACCATACATACATAAGGAAAATAATAATAATAATAAATAATAAGAATAAGAATAAGAATAATAAACAATAATAATAATAATAATGAAAAAAAACTCAATAAAAGTATAATAATAATAATAGGTGCTTATTACCACTTAAAGGACCACAGAGAGTAGCTAGGAAATGAGTAAAAAACACATACTTGGGTCGATGATAATAGAAAACCCACTAACAGTGAATGATATTGGCGTCGGTGATGGAAGTGCAAACAACAGTAATAACCTAGATGATGATACATGAACCTAAAAGTCTTCATGTCTAAAATTGAATATATAGGCTTATATGATGACTTAGGTAGTGACCCATCATTATAAAAATGAATTATTTTCAAAAAAAAAAATTTTACCATTGGTTGATGTACTTCTATAAGTATACTCAATCTTATGCCTTTCATTTGAACTCTAAGCATACTATTTATTTTTGTAATCCTTACATTATATAGAACTTAGATAATGGCTCTTTAAATGTAATGATCTCTTTTTCAATGTTTCATTCTCGTGCAAGAAATCAAGAGGTATTAGTTAACCACTCACCTATATTGGTCGATCAGCATATCTAAAATTCTAATATTGCTTGACTATTAACCTAGATTTATAGACTAATGCATTTGAAAATAATTTTTTCAAAGTTTTATTCTTTTAAGGATTAAAATATACTTCTTTGATAAAAACTTGATAAAAAAAATTAATTCAAAAGTTCTAAAAGTTTTTTTAAAAGATCAAGAGTATTTTTATATCAAAATAAATTTTCTTTTGATTATTAAGGAATATATAAATTATAACTTATATGCAAATAATTATGTAATTATTACGTCTCTAATTCATCAAAATGATTAAGAGAAGGTTAGTAGAAGGATTACAACATTTGTTTAAATTTGAATCTATTTGATTATTCCTTATTCTTGAGTCTTCATTTAAATTGCATATGCGCTCCATTTTCTTCATTTTCCTTATCATTCGATTGTTTAATTGATTTAATTGGCTCTTTTATTCACTTTACTCTTTCATTGAACTTGAAACTTTCACATATTAAGTTATTAATATCACTAAAGATAAACAAAATTAGGAGAAATATATTTTGTTATCATTAAAATTATACTTTTAAACCTTATTTAGTCTAACTTTAATTTTTTATTTTAGAACTAAAATAGAGTTTTGAGATTAAGTAGATATTTGTAAGTATATTGTATATATACATTTATACATTTAAATACATTTAGGCATCTCCTATGCAACATATTATTGTGAAATAAAAACAAATTAAAAAGAAAAAAGAAGAGTTTAGATGGAAAAATTCCCAATGCCTAATGACTCAGAAAAGGATTTGCCATAACTTAGATAACCACTACTTTAACCCATTCCTAAGAATTTCACTTATAACCACTATGAAACTTAGAGAAATCTTATAATTATTGTATATACTTTGATGAAAAATACATGCATAAATAGTTGATACCTAGTCCTAGAATAGGAAACACAATCAATAACAGTAAATAACTTCTTATTTTATCACTATACTGTTATATACAACTCAACACTCCCCTTTAAGTTGAAGCATATAAATCATATGCACCAAGCTTGTTACATATAAATTCAATATGAGAACCTATGAGAGATTTGGTCAAGATGTTTTCTAGTTTATTAGTTGAACTAAAATGACTAGTAGTGATGCAATCAGACAAAATTTTCTTTCGAATAAAATGGCAATCAATTTCTATTTGTTTGGTTCTTTCATGAAATACTGGATTAGAAGTAACATGGAGAGCAACTTAATTATCACACAATAACTTCATTGTGATACTTTTGCAAATTTTAACTCATAAACTAATTTCTTCAACCAAATAAGCTCACAAGTTGTTAGAGCCATTGCATGATATTCTACTTTTGCACTCGATATGATAACAACATCTTGCTTTTTACTTTTCCACGATACAAGATTTCCTCCGACAAGAACATAAAAGCTTGAAGTAGAATGCCTCTCAGATGGAGAACCTGCCCAATCAACATCAGAGTATCCAATAATTTGTTAATGACCCCTGTTTTCATATAATAATAATCCTTTTCCTGGTGCACTTTTAATGTACCTCAAAATTTGAATGACTGCATCCCAATGATTAATATAGAGCTTGTAGAAATTGACTAACAACACTAACAGAGAAAGAAATATCAGGTCATGTGATGGTAAGATAATTAATTTTTCCTACCAATCTCTAATATTTGCCAAGATCAGCAAGTGGCTCCCCCTAATAAGGTAAAAGCTCTGAATTAGGATCTATAGGAGAGTCTATAGGTCTACAGTCTAAAGTCCATGTTTCTTCTATAATATCCAATGCATACTTTCTCTAGGAGAGTACAATACCAGATTTAGACTAAGTAACATCTATACCAAAGAAGTATCATAGTAAACCCAAATCTTTTGTCTGAAAATGATGGAATAGATGTGTCTTCAATTATTCAATCCCACGTTGATCACTTACAGTAATGAAAATATCATCCACATAGATAATCAAATAGATACATTGTTCTAATGAAGTATATTTATAGAAGACAGAATGATCAAACTCACATTAAATCATACCAAACTCTTGAACAACATGACTAAATCGTCTAAACCAAGTACCAGGAGATTGTTTCAAATTATATAAAAGCGATGAAGCTTACACACTAACTTAGACCCCCCTTGAGTAACAAATCCAGGTGGTTGCTCCATATAAATCTCTTCCTCCAGCTCACCATGGAGAAAGGCGTTTTTAATATCTAGTTGATAGAGAGGTCACTGGCAAATGGCAATCATAGATAAAAAGAAATGAGCAGAAGACATTTTAGCCACAGGAGAAAAAGTTTCATAATAATTCAAACCGTAAGTCTGTGTATACCCTTTATCCACCAAACATGCCTTTAGTTGCCTTTAGTTGATCAACTTGACCATCCAGACCAATTTTGACTGTATATATCCAAAGATAACCAACAATGGAAAGACTTGAAGGCAACGGAACTAACTCTTATGTATCATTGTTATATAAAGCAGTCATTTCTTCTACCATTGCTTGAGGCCACCCGAGATCACTAAAGGCCTCGTGTATATTAGAAGGAATAGAGGCAGAAAAGAGGGTAGATATGAAAGCAAAATATGATGGTGATAAATGATGATAACTAAAAAAAATATAAACAGGATAAGGGTTGTGAGTGGAATGTGTACCTTTGCAAATGGCAATGGGAAACTGATCTTCAAGAGGTAGAGCTGCAATAGGTGACGAATCCAGAGTAGGAACTGAATCAATAGGAGCCTCTACAGGGGTCTCATTATCAAGATCAAACTCATCCGTATGATGTGGAAGAGTACCATTCTCGAGAGAAGAATATTTAATAAGATGTGAACATTAGACAGACTCTAAAGGAGGATTAGAAAGATGAGCAATATAAGGAACATGTGTAAAGGAAGGAATTGGAAGGAACTCACTGATAAACGTGATATCTTTTGAAGATGATGATTATAATAGAGAAGATTCAAAGAATGTAACATCAACAGAAACAAAATAAAGTTGTGTTGATGGAGAATAACACTTATAACCTTTTTAAAGACTTGAGTAGCCTAGAAAATAACATTCGGTAAATTTAGATAACAGTTTATCTTGACTAAGGAAAAAATATGAATGAAACATGTGCAGGAAAATACTCGTGGTGGAAGGGAGAATAATGGTTGCTTAGGAAACATGATGGAATGGGGTATTTAATTCTATAGACTGGACAAAGGCATGTGATTAATCAAGAAGCATGCAATTAAGACAACATCTGCCCAGTATTGTTATGAAACCCAATTATGTAAAAGCAAGATACGAGCAATTTTTGTGAGATGTCTATTCTCACATTCAGCAATCCCATTCTGTTGTAAAGTATAAGCACATGAGGTTTGATGAAGAATTTCTTGGGAAGACATAAATTGAGTGAAGGGAATGGACAAATATTCACGAGTATTATCACTTCTCAATACATGAATATCAGTGTTAAATTGTATCTTAATTTCCGCACAGAACGATTTAAAAATGGAAAATAATTCTGAAAGAGCTTTTATTAAAAATAACCAAATGCAATGAGAATAATTGCTAATAAATGTAACTAAATATTGAAATCCTAAAATAGAAGAGGCATAACAAGGACCCCAAATGTTTGAATGAACTAACTCAAAAGGGGATGTAGCCTGTTTATTAACATATTTTGGAAAGGAACTTCGAGAATGTTTTCCAAGCTGACAAGATTCACAATCTAAAGAAGATAAAGTAAGTAAACTCGGCGCTATCTTACGAAGCTTCAACAAACTAGGATGACCCAAACAATTATGAATTATAATTGGAGATTTAGAAATAGTGCATGTTGTAGGTGAAGGAGGTATATTTAAATGATAAATGCCTTGTGACTTATGTCCTGTTCCAATCATCCGTCCCATGCTTCGATTTTGTATAACGACATAATTTTTATTAAAAGCGATATAACAATTTAAAGATCCTGCAAGTTTACCAAAGAATATAAGATTAAAGGGGCAATTAAGAACATAAAGAACATATTCTAAATGCAAGGATGGAAATGGTTTAGTAGAACTCATAGCTTTAGCAACTATTAAAGTAACAGTAGGAAAAGATGTAGTGTTAGTAAAGTGAGAGAGTAAATATGGGTTACTAGAAGTATGATCACAAGCATCAAAGTCAAGTACCCAAGGGAAAGACTTAGTGAGGCATGCTACGGAATTACCTGGATGAGATATAGAAGCAACGAACGAGGAGACTACTTAGTTATCTGATACTTGAGATACTCTTCATAATTAATAACAGTAAGAGTCAATGATGGCTAAGTAGAGGACTTAGACTGAGGGTCAAACTGATCAGTATGAACAATATTAGCAGGTCAAGGTTGACCATGCAATTTATAACATTTATCCTTAGTATATCCTCATTGACGACAATAACGAATTTTGGGTTGACCACCACAATCCCCCTGCCCTACTCTATTAGTACTCTAAGACTGAGAGGCCAAAGTGGAAGAATTAACTAAAGGAGATCCTATCATAGAGATAGGTGACGAAACACGCAGTAAGCAAGCAAATACTATTAGAGAAGCGCTCTAAAGATAATCACCTTTAATACTTATTGTACAAATTATTTTATGATTAATAAAGGCATTTTTCATTATTTCGATGTTCATACATTTATGGATTTAATGTTGATCTTAAATTTATTTAATGACATCCTTGATACAAAACATAACATAGAGGAAATCATGATGAGATCATGATAATGAAATTCCTATTATGTGTAATAATGTTAGTATCTAAACTTTCCCTAATCATAGGATTAATGAGATGAGATATCATTAATTTGGATAGACTAGCACATGTTATACTCCTTGATTAGGTCAAACAGTAGATCTCATAAGCTATAGACATGAGTTGTTTAGAGTTGATATGTGGATGTTTACTAAGGGTGGTAAGTACATTGGATTGACTTACTATAAGACAATCATATGGATATTCTATTACAGTATCAATGATAGTCTCATCATAGTAATGGTGCAAATATCCTTTGACTTGAGGTGCTCAAGGATATCTCGAATACTGATCCTATGCTTTGACTTCATTCATCGGTGCCTTTCAGGGGTTACTTATAGGGTAGTAATTGGGTACAGGTTGAGGTATTCGGAGGCAACTGAGTAGCTAATAGAGGATTCATCACTCCTAATAGAAGGAGATGATATCCACAACCTTTTTTCAGGGTCATTACTCGGGAGTCTCTAGTCAAAGCAGATATGTGTCATAAAGAAAGTCTTCAATGATACATAAATTAATGAGATCCTTAAGACAAGATCTAATAACACTTGGACCAGATGTGACGTAGTCAGCCTAGTGGGAGTTGACACTTTGACTATGTAAAAGGATGAATTGCATGGCAACATTGTGTATGGAAGGGTTCATAGTCAAACCATTAATTTTTTGGTCAATTAGGGGTCATAACATGATGCTAGATACCGCTCTTGACTTACTTGAATTAAGTGTTAATTCAAATGGCTAGCATAACTAGGAACCTAATGGGTCGCACACATAGGAGATTTGAAGGATGAGTAAAATGGTCTTGAATGGTGATTCAAGATATGAAAGAGTATTTTAGGATTCTATCACGATGTGATCGTGGTAGAAAAAGTTACATGGAATGGATTAAAAACTAGTGTTGTTGGCTTCCATTAATGCATTCTATTTATAGCCATTAACTTCCCATAACTTCCATTAATGCATGTTATTCATGGTCATTAACTTCCCATAACTTCCATTAATGCATGCTATTCATGATCATTAACTTCTGGTAACTTCCATTAATACATACTATTCATGACCATTAACTTCCCATAACTTTCCATTAATGATAGGGCTTATGGAAGGCCAAATGGTGCAGAAAATTGAAATAATTTTTGAGTATCTTGTATAAGACACACAAAAAAAAGAAAAAGAAAGGTTCTTTTTCTCTCACTTACACTTTTTCTTTCTAACTCTCTCAAGATTTCTTGTCTTTACTTGTACAATGAAAGAATTCTAGCCATCTCCTAGTGATGTTTCATCCTTCTATCTTTATGTGGACTTTTATTAGAGACGGTCTGCGTTGATCATTGTGCTTTATGACAACAACGCGGAGAAGATTAAAGAACGAAGGGGATTGTCAGAAAGGTATGTAAACATCTTACATTTCTTGCTTTTGTTTTTTCTATATCTATATGCATAACTAGATCTGGTTTTTGAGGTTCTGTTTTATTTCCGTTGCATATATTTGATATATATAATGTATGATATGCATGATCGGAACCTAATATTGGTATCAGAGCCATCTTATGCCCTGTTAGATGTAGAATACATGACATGTGAAAATTGATTTCATGTTTGTGACAACTTAGAGTCCTGTAATATTTTGTTCGAAATTAATTATAGAAAAATGGTTTTCACAATTTTCTTTCACCAATATGTTCATAAGATGTATTTAAATGATTTAGTGTGATTGAAATATTTTTAATGTGATTAAATTATTTAATTTTGGCTTTACAAGAACATGCATGAAATCTGTCTTTCTGCTGGGCATGTGATATCTATTGGCTAAACTAATGAGGTTACACATGATTTTCGTGGAATTTGATTTTGGAAAATTTGTGAACATATTTGTGATGTGATTATGCCTCTATAATTTTTGCATAATTATTTAAAAAATTTTAATTATGAATTAATTTTTAGAATTAGGAATTCATGTTAATTAGATTAATATTAATTCTAGTCGAAGTAACATTCAACAATAATTTTAGCCAAGTTAGTAAAAGGAAGGTAGTAAATCTAAGTGTTAGATTGGATTTAGATCCAAATGTTGGATTGGGCTTTCATATTAGGATTCATAAGATGTCATAACCAAAATGATGTGTTTACATATATGCATTAGAGAATGCATGGTTAGGAGAATGTGTGGGCTTACATGATGGATGGTTATGGGCTTAGGCCTAATTTGATTGGGTAGTCCATATCATGTCATGCAGTTATATTAACTATATGTATGTATGTATATATATATATAGAGAGAGAGAGAGAGTTATATGTATAAGACCATCTAAGTTAGATGAGTCCTTAGTCAAACCCCTGAATATTAAAACTAACATCTTCCTTTAATGGGATAAGAACCAGAGTCCTTTTAAAGTTAGGATTGTTGGGCAAACCCAAGCCTACTCTACACGGATATGTTCAAACTATGAAAATAGAAATTCCAGATTAATGGGTTGGTTTTAACTAGAAGCGTTGGTTTTTTGGGCAAACCCAAGATTCACGTAGACATAGGTGAAGTTGGGTAGTATACATTAGATGTACACATGTCAAAACTTGATAGCCCAATGAGTGTGACAATTGATAGCACTAGAATCGATAGTTACATTAGAGATGTAATTAGTATGATCGATATCTACAGGTAAAACTAAGGTGGCTTGTTGGACCCAAGGTTATTCTTAGGATATTGGATATCGACTCACTAGGAGAATTTCTCTACGAGTTCTCTCATATTTATAATAAGGGTTATGAATTATGAAAATAGTGGGACCCATAATGTGTGTTATTGAAGTCCTTATAGACATGCATTTAAGTACATTATAGCTTTTCTTTATTTGATGATAAGTTACTATTGCCCAAGTCAACACCGTGAGTACTAGTATGAATCTAAGATCATTGATGGAAGCTAACAAGTTGACTAGACCAAACTTCCTTGACTAGCTCAGGAACTTGAGAATAGTTCTCAAGTCTGAGAAGCTTGGTTATGTCTTGGAAGAACCACTTCCCGATCCACTAATATTGATGCTTCTGATGATGATTAGAGAGTATATAGGAAGCATCTCAATGATAGCGAGATGGTTAGTTGAATTATGCTAGCCACTATGTCACTGGAGCTACAAAAGCAGCATAAGTCTATGGGTGCTCATACCATAGTTTATCATCTTAGGGAGCTCTTTGATAAGCAAGCAAGGTCCGAAAGGTTCGAGACTTCGCAATTGTTCTTTCGCTCCAAGATGGTTGAGGGGACATCTCTAGTATAGTACACACTAAAGATGAATGGCTACATCGAGCGGTTGGCCTATTTGGGTTTTCTTTTAGATCATGAATTAAGTATTGACTTAATTCTAACGGGTTTAACCGATAGTTACACACAATTTGTGCTTAACTATTAGATGAATAATATATCTAGCACAATTCTCGAGATGGTCAACATACTCAAGACAGTTGATCCATCTGTTCGCAAGGACAAGATTGTGATGCTGGTGGACTCTTCTAATTCGAAGAAAAAGAGCCAAAAGAAGAAGAAGTTCGTAGGGCCTAAAGGAGGTGTCAAGAAAGCAAAGAAGACTGCCTCAAAGGGAACTTACTTCCACTATGGCAAGGATGACTATTGGAAGAGAAACTGTAAGGCCTATCTGGAGTCCTTGAAGTAGAAGAAGGCATCTGATGCCTCATATACTTTAGGTATTTATATTATGGATATTTATACTGTTTCTAATAACAACATATGAGTATTAGATACCAGTGGGCAGTGGAGCAAGAGTTGCTGCATTAACTGAAGGCACATATGTAAAGACGCTTCCTAATGGGCTTGTACTAGAATTGGACAATTGTTTTTATGTACCTGCTTTGACTAAAAATGTAATGTCTGTTTCTAGTCTTAATAAAGTTAGATTCCATTTGAATTTCAGTAACAATGGTTGTTCAATTTATTTGAATGGAATGTTATATGCTTTGGGTGCATTGAACAATGGTATATGCATATTCAATATGTCTAATCCGGTTCTAAATATCAATAATAATAAAAGAATAAAATGAGATAACGTGAAATCATCTTACTTATGGCATTTCCGCCTTGGCCATATAAGTGAGAGATGCATGTATAAACTACACAAGTGAGGTAATTTAGGGTCATTTGATTATGAATCATATGACATATGTGAATCTTGCTTATTAGGCAAGATGACTAAGTTATCTTTTAAGGGAAAGGGTAAACGAACTAGTGGACTTTTAGACCTAATACATACTGATGTATGTAGTCTGATGACCATACATGCTAAAGGTGGTTTCATATACCTTATTACCTTTATCGATGATCATTCTTGATATGGATATGTGTATCTTATGAGATACAAGTCTGAAGCCTTTGAAAGGTTCAAAAAATTCAAAAATGAAGTTGAGAAATAACTTGGGAGAAGTATTAAATCACTTCGTGGCGAATACTTAAGCCAAGAGTTTTTGGATTATCTCAAGGATAATGGAATATTGTCCCAGTGGACTCCACCTTACATCCCACAACACAATGGTGTGGTTGAGAGGAGAAACCAAACCTTGTTAGACATGGTGAGGTTTATGATGGGTTTAGTGAATTTACCAAAATCCTTTTGAGGTATGCATTTGAAACTTCTATTTATTTATTAAACAAAGTCTCATCCAAGTCAGTTGATGTTACTCCATATGAGATATAGACTAATAACAAACCATATCTTTCTCATATGAAAGTTTGGGGTTGTCTTGCATATGTGAAGCAGATTCAGTCAAATAAGCTTGAAGTTAAATATGACAAGTGTTTGTTTGTAGGATATCCTAAGAAAACTATAGGATATTAGTTCTACCATGTTTCGGAATAAATGGTGTTTGTTTTAAAACATGCTGTCTTTTTAGGAGTTTCTTTTAAAAGAAGACAGTGTGAGCAAAATTGAACTTGTGGAAGTTCAGAATGCTCAAACAGATACATATCAACTGCCTGGACCCAAGGCTATTATTCTTGAAGATCAAACAATAGTTCAACCTTCTGACACACAAGAAGTTCGTAAGATGGGTAAGATACGTCATGTTCCTGAGAGATACAAATTTTTCATAAGTGAACTTATCGACGTATTGCTTATAGAAGATGATGATCTTACTACCTATGCGGAGGTTCTGAAGAGTTCAAAATTTGACAAATGGCTTCAAGTATGGACTTTGGTTGACCCACCTGAAGGGATAAAACCGATAAGATGCAAATGGGTTTTCAAGAAGAAAACTGACATGGGGGGTAATGTAGTGACCCATAAAGCTAGGTTTGTAGCTAAAGGTTATCGTCAAAGGCAAGGTGTTGACTATGACAAAACATTTAGTCTAATAGCTATGTTTAAATCCATTAGGATACTCTTAGCCATTGCCGCTCATTATGATTATGAGATATAGCAAATAGATGTAAAGACGACTTTTTAATGGAAACCTAACCGAGGATGTGTATATAATACAATTTGATGGTTTCATATCCATGAATGGAGAAAAGCTATACAAGCTTCAGGAATCCATTTATAGATTAAAGCAAGCATCCAGGAGTTGGCATATCCGATTTGATGAGATAATCAAAGATTTTGGTTTCTCACAAAATCTGGATGAGTCGTATGTATATAAGAAGGTTAGTGGGAGTGCCTTTGTATTCCTTATACTATATGTAGATGACATATTATTAATAGGAAACGATGTCTCAGCTTTGCAATCAGTAAAAATTTGGTTAGCTAAGAACTTCTCTATGAAAAACCTTGGAGAAGCAATTTATATTTTAGGGATAAGGATCTATAGAAATAGATCTAAGAGGTTGTTTAATCTTTCTCAGTCTACATACATAGATAAGACGTTAAAGAGGTTTAGTATGGAGTAGTCCAAGAGAGGGTATCTTCCTATGGTACATAGGATTACACTCTCTAAATCTATGTGTCCAAAGGCACAAGATGAGAGGACTCACATGAGTTTGATTTCTTATGCTTTGGCTATAAAATCAATCATGTACGCTAAGTTACATACTAGACTCGACGTATCGTACGCTCTAAATGTTACGAGCAGATACCAGTCGAACCTTAGTGAAGGTCATTGGGTGGCTGTCAAGAATATCCTTAAGTACTTAAGAAGAACTAAAGATGTATTCTTAGTATATGGAGAAGGTGATCTTGTGGTAAGCGGGTATACTGATGTCCGCTTCCAATCCAATAGGGATGACTCTAGATCCCAGTCTGGATATGTATTCACACTGAATGGTAGTGCAGTCAATTGGAAAATTTCCAAACAAGAGATGACTACTGATTCGATAACCGAGGCGGAGTACATTACAGCTTCAGAAGTGACAAAAGAAGCAGTTTGGATTAAGAAGTTCATCACAGAACTTGGTGTGCATCTGAGTATCTCCGACCCAGTACAATTGTACTGTGACAACAACGGGACTATAGTGCAGGCGAAGGAACCGAGGTCTCATTAGAAGTACAAACATGTACTCAGGCGCTACCATTTGATTAGAGAAATCATTGTAGAAATGATGTCAAGATAGAGAGAGTTCTCACTGATCAGAATATAGTTGATCCGTTGACTAAGTTTATTTCCCAAAAGAGTTTTGTGTCACATATGCATGCCTATGGTATTAGATGTCAAGGCGATTGGCTTTAGTACAAGTGGGAGTTTGTTAGAAAAGTGCTCTAACGGCAATCACCTTTAGCACTTATTGTACAAATCATTTTATAATTAATAAAGGCATTTTTATTATTTCAATGTTCATACGTTTATGAATTTGATGTTGATCTTAAATTGATTTAATGAAGTCCTTGATACAAACATAGCATGGAGGAAATTATGATGAGATCATGATAATGAGATTCCTATTATGTGTAATTATGTTAGTATCTAAACTTTCCCTAATCATAGGATTAATGAGATGAGATATCATTAATCTGAATAGACTAGAACATGTTATACTCCTTAATTAGATCAAGCAATAGATCTCATAAGCTGTAGATATGAGTTGTTTAGAGTTAACATGTGGATGCTTACTAATAACACTTAAACTAGATGTGATATAGTCAGTCTAGTGGGAGTTGACACTTTGATCATATTCTGAACCAAGTGGGGTATAGATGGTGAAATGACGAATTACATGACAACATTATGTATGGAAGGGTTCATAGTTAAACCACTGACTTTCTGGTCAATTGGAGGTCATGATGTATTGCTAGATACTACTCTTAACTTACTTGAATTAAGTGTTATTTCAAATGGCCAATATAACCAGGAACCTAATGGATCACTCACATAAGAGATCCAAAGGATGAGTAACATGATCTTGAATAGTGATTCAAGACATGAGAGAGTGTTTCGGGATTGTATCGCGATGTGATCATGGTAGAAAATGTTGCATAGAATGGATTAGAAACAAGTATTGTTGGCTTCCATTAATACATACTATTCATGGTCATTAACTTCACATAACTTCCATTAATGCTTATTATTAATGGTTATTAACTTCCTATAACTTCCATTAATGCATGTTATTCATGGTCATTAACTTCTCATAACTTCCATTAATACATGCTATTCATGACCATTAACTTCCCATAACTTTCTATTAGTGATGGAGGTTATGGAAGGCCAAATAGTGTAGAAAATGGTATAAGATACACAAAAAAAGTAAACGAAAGGTTCTTTTTTCTTACACACATATTTTTTCTTTCTAACTCTCTCAAGAGTTCTTGTCTTTGCTAGCACAAAAAAAGAATTCTAGTCATCTCCTAGTGAGGTTTCATCCTTCTATCTTTATGTGGACTTTCATTAGAGACGTTCTGCATTGATCGTTGTGGTTTACGACAACCCAACGCGGAGAAGATTAAAGAGCAAACGAGATTGTCATAAAGGTCTGTAAATATCTTATATTTCATGTTTTTGTTTTTTCTATATCTATATGCATGAGTTAATCTGGTTTTTAAGGTTCTGTTTTATTTTCGCCGCATATATTTGATATATAATATGTATGAAATGTATGATCGAAACGTAACAAATACTTCATCGAAAAAAGGTATTCTAGGACTTATCTCGCTGTGTCGATCTTCTGTTACAGACTTACAGTAGGTAGTATAGGTTGAATTTTGTTTTTAAGGAGGCCATTCTATCAAGAAATTCAAACATGTTCATATCATATTGTTTAAGATTAGCCATGTTTGACACTACATAATACAATCTCTGAATGTCGTTAGTAAAAGTAATTTTGTTTGACTTCATATCTTAACACAAGTTCTGTATGTCTTATAAATAGAGTGGGTTGAGGATCAATTGTTTGCCATAACATACTACATAATAATGCATCAATTTGAGCCCAAGTGAATTTATTTGTTTCATTATCCTCAACCATAATAGTTAAGTGATCTACTAGGCCTTGACCCATACACCACAACTCAACAGAGGCAGCCCATAAGATCTGATTAGAATTACCCACTTGTTTCTCTGTCATAATTGAGGGAAGAGAAATAAAGGGAAGAGAACCTGATTGAGACTTGAAATCTATAGGAGCCATGATTGAAAAAACCTCTGGAAAAATTTTTCCGATGACTGTCTGGCTAATTTTTCGGTTACTTAATGGCAAACAAAAGGAAAACTCAAGGGAATTAGCTCACTGGTGGATACTAAGTTTGTTGACGCCGACAGTGGCAAGTCACGCTCGTTGGAGAGAGAAACCTATAAGAGGGCAGCTTCCTGGCAACTTTCGATGACTTTTCTAATGGCGACATTAGTCGAGGGCTATGGGAAACAATTGGTCGGCATCGACTGAACATATGAGTGGTGACGGTGAGATGAGACCCACATCAAAGAGGGGGATCGGAAAACCAACCACTGAAGCAACGATCGGCTCATGACAACGTGTGGAGCAGTGATCGATGACTTGATTCTGAGGTTCGGCCAGCGAGGAAGAGAGAAATAGACAGATTAATGAAGTCTGAATTTCACTGGAAATTGATCGGAAAGGAATCGAAAAATCCTAAAACTGAGCTCTGATACATTGTGAAACTCAGAGAAATCTTATTTTTATTGTATATACTTTGATGAAAAATACATGCATAAATAGTTGATACCTAGTCCTAGGATAGAAAATACAACCAATTACAGAAATTAACTTCCTATTTTATCACTCTATAGCTATATACAACTCAACAACGATAAAAGTAATTTAACTTTTTATTGGCTAACTAGTGTCCATCCCTTATTGTGATACAGAAAACTAGTTTAATCAAAATCAACTACCCAATGCTTTTATTAACTTGCATTCTTATATCTTTTCTCAACAAAAACTTACATTATCTTATGCTTAAAGTCATTGTGATTTGTGATTGAAACGTCTATAGTTTATTATTCATAGACAAATACTCATCCCAATCTAAATGTAATTAGTCATATGCTACGAAGAGCTAAGATTCAATTGGATATGACTTTTTAGTCAAGGGATTCGAGTTGAAGCCATTGGATTGCCTAGATCCACAGCTTAATGTTAAATACCGAGCACAGGAGTCACTAGTCATAAAATGGTATGGAGTAAGTACCCGAAAAGGGGTAAGAGAATAGGAAAAGCCACAAAAGTAGTCATAAAATATATGGTCAGGTTAGACTCTGAAAGTGATTCGGTGATGTGCATCACTTTATCATCAACTACAGCGTTACTTGGACGAGAATGCAAGTTGTGTAATCTGCCCTTTACTTATCTTTCAATCCTGTTTGGTAATACCCCACGTAATAAACTCGGTATATGATTGTGTAAGAGAACCAAAACAAGAAATTGCTTATTATAGTATTTTTCATGCAGGATTATGCATACAGGAACGAGCTTTCTTTACCTTGAAAGGAAAGAAACGATCTTAGTGTATATTGATAAGAGATTCGTGGAATAATCGTTGTACCCGTTTTATGGTGGTACATAATCACAGAACATTATTTTAATTTCCGGAACATTTCACAATGTTTGAAAAAAAAAATTTATGACGATTTAATACTGATTAAAATTTTTACTTTTTAAAATTTTTATTTTAGTTTAACTTTTAAAATATTAAGACATGCGTCTAATTAACTTTAGATAAAGTAAACAACAATTAACAAACAAGTGGTTCTAGTAATGCTAATCTTCTATGTGTAGAATTAGGCAAACACACCGTTGTTTGAGTTCAATGGATTTCTTCAATCTATCAACCTTACACGCCTAACTAAAACCCCCTCCGTAAACTACATGTCATTCATGACGTCACTCGACCAACTTCTTCCTGCCAAAGCACGTGTTAAACACTTAAGCCCACCTTCAATAATCATTTTTCTTTTTTATTTTTCTATTTATGTCAATCCCCGAAACTATAGGGTCACTAGAATTGTGAAGAGTGAAGCGATGTTACTGGTGATACGTGTTATGCGGTGATTATCGTTTGCTTGTCGGTTATGTGTTAGCAAAGGCAGGGTGCTGCTACGCCACGCGTCAGCTTTTTGATTAAGATCGCTTTTGCTTGCCGTATGACAAGTCGGTTGCGCGTCGGTTAAGTTTCAGTGACACTCTGTCTCTCTTCCCTCTCACACGGACACACACACACACATCACTTGCCCTTCCTAGTTCCTACTATACTAGCAAATTACTTGACACAAATACCCCTCGCATCAAAATTACCAATTAACTTCAATAATATAGCCAAAAGTGCAAAACAAGTTCATAATCACAATGCTTAATTGTCTAGATCGTTTGATTAATTTTAATCAATGATTAAATAGTCAACTAATTTTGTTAGTTCAACTATAAAAACTTCGAATTGTTTAAATTTTTATTTGATTTATTTTAATAACTCTGGTTGTTAAAAAATCGTTTAATTTTTTATAATTAATAAATTTTGATAAACTAAAATAAATAAATTAATTTTCATTTAATAATTTTGTTGAATTAAACTTTAAAATTTTCTATTAGTAAGAACAATATCTTTCAAATATATTTTAAATTTTTTAATTTTATATCAGTTTTATGACAATATAATATTAATTAAACCTTTTAAACTTTAAATTTATTCTCTTATCAGTTTAACTTTTGGTCCAATTTTTAAAATATTAATAATAATTAAATAATTTAATGTTTGATTATACCTAAGATGACACATTTTTACTTTATTTTGATATATCTAAATAATTTCAATTTTTTAATTTCAAAATTATTTTATTTTCTTCGAGGAACAATTTTGAATGATTTATAATCCATATAAAAATATGGGAAATTGGAAGCTGTAGAAGTGTAACTTGTGGGGATGTAATTTCTAGATAACAACGATTAAAGTCAAGTGATGGGATTAACATTACAGACGTGGCGACCAACGACGGAAGTTTGGGAGTAAGATACCTAAGCCAACCAACGGGAAACCGCCAAAACTAAGCATTGACAGCAGAAGAAAGAACAAGCCCACGCGGGGACAATCGACAACGTCAAAAATGGCAACAAATAACAAAATGTACGACAGAGCGTTTTATTGTCCTTAATAGCTAAGCAAATATAGAAGAAATAGCTAAGCAAATATAGAAGAAACCACCTAGAAACTTTGAGGCTGTTACTTCTAGATTAAATGTAGTGTATGTGTTGACCCAAGGTGCTAAATTAGCGTTAATTATAAAAAAATTTAACTTTATTTAATTTTGTAATTAATTATAGTCTAAAATTTAAAAAATAGTAATTAAATACTTAAAATTTTAATTTTTTCAATTCTAACTCGATATTAGTCTTTTTATTAATGTTACTGATGTAACTTAACATATAAGACAAAAATACTTATACACGTCTAACTTAATTAAGTTTAATTTATGTCATTTTGGGATTAAAATGCTTAAATCAAAATCATTACCTAAGTCTGATGTATATAAGGAGTTAGAATTTTTGTCTTTGTTGGATTATAATTGAAAAGTGAAAATTTTGAGCATTTAATTATTAAATTTTTAAATATGAGCTATAATTATAAAATTGAGTAAATTTTAATTTTTTAATTAACCTATTAAATTACGAAGAATTATTATATTTTGTTGTAATTAAACTACTTCCTGTTATTTTTGTTGTTAATCTTCCTATATCATTGTCAGTCCCTTTTTCAGTTTTTCTGCAGACCTTTCGGTAGGATTTTAATACAAATTTAACTTTTTGGACAACTGATTAAGAAGAAAGCGTAGTATTAGTCCTAATCCTAAAGCGAATCGGCAAAACACCTCTCCTATTCGAAATAGTAAAATCTGCCGCAAAAGGTTACGGAAAGGATCAAATTTCAATTATTCCTCAGTTATTCCCACTGGGTTAAGTATTGGAGAGATTTAGACGGAACGAGATAAGAGTAAGACCCAAAATAAAAAATAAAAATCGATTAAAACCTCATTGCTGACCCAACTAGGCGTGCTCCACACGACCAAAAGACCCAAGTTTGGCCTATCATTAACACACGACTTCCCATTCCTTGTCCGAGTGGGCTAAAGGGGAGGAGTAGATTGTTTTGACTTGGAACAAGTCCTACAACACCTCAATCTCCCGTACACCACACTGCTCTATTCCCGCCCCCTCTCTCTCTATCTTAGTTGACCGACTTCACTCTTACCACCAACTCTCTCCCACTCCACCCCGGACTTAGCTCTCTCTCTATATAACCCCCCTCCTTAGTCCTTACTCCACACTCTCATATCTCCTTCTACCGAAAACACACACAAGTTCCTTCTTCTCTCTCCGTTCTCGAGCGCTGTAACTTTTCTCTTCTTTTCTGGGTTTGCTTGCGATCACTAGTGCAAGATTTCAATTGGGTCGCTATGGCTCTTGAAGCTTTAAACTCTCCTACCACTACAACACCTTTTATTCATGAAGATTCGTGGACCAAAAGGAAACGCTCAAAACGACCTCGTAGCGATTCCCCAACACCGACTGAAGATGAGTACGTCGCTCTCTGCCTTATCATGCTCAATCGTGGACACCCCTCCGCCGCCGCCGACGTCGAAGATGAGATTTCGACCCCGCCGTTACCAAAACCCACGACGTCGCCTCTGAACCTTTCGTACAAGTGTGTGGTCTGCAACAAAGCTTTTCCCTCGTATCAAGCTCTCGGCGGGCATAAAGCCAGTCACCGAAAGTCTCCTCCGGAAACCGTTACAGCCGCCGCGAACCCACCAACCTCCTCTTCAGCCACCACCGCCGGCGGTAGGATTCACGAGTGTTCTATATGTCACAAGACGTTCCCCACTGGTCAGGCTTTGGGAGGTCACAAGCGTTGCCACTACGAAGGCGTCATCAATGGTGGGCATCACAACAACAGTAGCAGTGCCGCTACTGCTGCCACGTCATCTGAAGGCGGTCAGGTTCAAAGTCAAAGCCGTAGCGGTGTTGGGTTTGACTTTGACCTAAACTTGCCCGCGATGCCGGAAATTGGTTCCGTCGGCCGCGAAGAGGCTGAGAGTCCACTCTCGGAGAAGAAGCCAAAATTGTTTCTTGACCTTAAAGAAAGTAAACGATGAGAAAGAGGCTGAAGATTAGGTTTTTAATTACGAAAATAGGTTTTTCTCAATTGTTTACCTTTGTTTTACTTTCTATGGGCTTTTTTAGGTTTCAATTTGATGGATTTATTCTGTATAGAAAATTTGTTCATTGGTTTGTGAAATTCCAAATAATTGCTAACCAAGCAACAATTGTAGTTTTTAAATTCTTTATTATATTCTTTTTTC
The DNA here is from genome assembly GCA_026413575.1 of Erythroxylum carthagenense. Classification (NCBI taxonomy): domain Eukaryota; kingdom Viridiplantae; phylum Streptophyta; class Magnoliopsida; order Malpighiales; family Erythroxylaceae; genus Erythroxylum; species Erythroxylum carthagenense. The sequence goes on from JANZLD010000236.1 coordinate 72,140,186, forward strand.
CATTTTTTAAATAATTTTTTCAATGTTACATTGATGTTCATAGATAAAGTCCATGATTATATAATATTTATCAATCTTGTTTGTAATTAATTATAATTTTCATTTAATGTAGCAAAAAGGGTATTATGAAAGCTAATACGTGTAGATTTGGCAAGATAAGCCCTAGCCATACTCTAATAACGTAAGTGAGGTTAACTATTGTCTGAATTTCCAAGGAAACGGAAAGTCTTCGCCGCGTGAACAACCAAGACTTAGCGGACATTGAATAGTGATCAAACAGTGGTGTATAGTGCCGGTCACCAGCAGCCCCATGTTTAAGTAATGTGATAATGCGGTTTGTGCTGAAAGCCAATCAGCCTCAACCTCAACCTCGCATGTGGATCACTCCTTTAATGCACATGTTGCCATGATATGGTTCTACTCTTTAACATCTATTGCGTCGCTCAGGACACTTGTATTTCATACCAACCACACGCCTCACTAGTCGGTTCCAAAATGCAAAGAAACATACACGCATTTGGAGGCTATGTGTTGTGTATTTTAATCCACTTCAACCTAGTAATTATTCATGTTTAAGAAAATGGATTCTCTCTAGGTGGTATATGTATGTGGAATAAATACTCTCAACCCCCACGTTGGAACAATCAAGACAAGAAACATTCAACCTTGTACTTATGGAGAGGTCTGGTCAAGACAGCTGGGAGGGGAAGAGTCCGATCAGGAAAAGGGTAAGAGTACATATAGCATGCGTACCGTACTTGGTGTTTATTCTTGGCTTGCGTACCAAGACAAGGAATGTCCTATCCTATCCTATCCTCGCATCTCCAATTCCAACTCGTAATACGAATGTTTTAACAAGTTACAGCTGATTGATGAGAGTTATGATGATTGAATACATGGCATCGATAAACCCTTGTGGGAGTTCTTGTCGTGTGCAAAAGTAGAAATTGAGATGGAAACTTCCTAGAGGACCTAGAGTTTGTGTGTGGTGGGGAAAGGAAAAAAAGTCTCTTGGGATTAACATTGTCTCTTTATTCACTTGAACTCTCATGATCAGGGTTTTAAAATTTGGACCGGTCATCGAATCGGAAATTTTATCAGTCATCGATTTGACCAGTTTGATCGGTTCAACCCAACCATCGGTCGAACCAGTGTGACGTCATAATTATGTAATAATTATATTTAGTTATATATATTATTAAAAATACAAAAATATACCAAAAATAAAAAAATAAAAAATTTATTGAATCAGTGGTCGAACCGGTCAAACCAGACATTGATCAATTTTGACCGATTCTCACTAGTTCAATTAAGAATTGGTTTTTAAAAATGAACCGGACCGGATAACCGATCGATTATCGATCGAACTGACCGGTCCAATCTGATTTTCAAAACATATCTCCTAAGTCATTCATACGCAAGAAAAATATAAAACTAGCAAAGAAAGATAGGTGGTGACGACGCGGATTAGAATATTCAGTTACCTATCTCTTAGCTTGAAAACTCAAACTCAAGAAGGAGCCTTAGTCACACGTTGGCTAAGTAACCTTTTTAAAGATGCATAAAGAAGAAGGGAAGGAAGGAAGAAAGGGGTTAGAACCTTCAAAGGCGACTGATTGGACCACACGTATACAGTCGTGACCAATTCATTTGCCGCTAGCTGCCATGCATGCATTCTTTACTTTTCTCGTCGGTAGAATCCCAACAACTTTAAACTAACTTTTAATTATTTGATTGAATTGCATGTGCTAAATTATGAAATTAGAGCTTCAAAATTAAGTGCATTGAACTTATATTTTTGTAAGCAATAAGACTGAATTCAAGTTTGGTAGGCAATCTGGTAGAACAATATACCACCACAAGTGACCTTTGTTGTTGGGTTCTTTAATTAGTGCATTTACCTCCGCTTCTCAATTCCAATTATGCCAACTTTACGAGCAAATAGGCAAATTAGTTTATTGCAGTCAATACGGAAAAGTAAATTATTTTTATATCTATCTTTCAGACTGCAGTCCATTTATGGGTATGGATAACCCCGAGCCACCTTATTTTTGTTAATCCTTGAACTGACTAGTCACGCCAAGAGAGACTAGTAAGTAATGACAGCCATGTTCTCCCTCTCTACTCGTAAAACGTTGCTTCATCATGGTCATAATTACATAAGGATTACATCATTGATCCGCTGGCAAGACCAAGCATAACGAGTTTTTAAACCTTAATTAAATTTTTTAAAAAAGATAAGGAATTATTATTTTTGTGCTCTTTATAATTGTGTTATTATTATTATTTTCATTTTTTCATATTCTTGAATTTATTATAAAATAGATCTTTTCGACTATTTTTTAGAATATTTTATTAATAAAAATAAATCTTTTTACTTATAAGATCGTTTTCACTTAATATAAACATGCATGTGGATATATAGATGAGAATTAATTACACCAAATATTAAACATACATGACATTAATTTTTGTGACCATTTCATGCAAGAACCAGTCGTCTGTTAAACAAGAGGAGGTCCAATCTTCTTTTAAGTATATGTATGGCATGTAAATTTCTCTTTTCATCTAAATAAAAGGAGAGTTCATTCACGTGGTTTGACTTCAAACTCGTCTCTACGAGTAGACTCCTCTTTCGTCTTTTACACCTGTTGGCACTTTTGTTCCTTTTTACTTATAGAGAATTAAGTACCTGTTCAGATTTTGGAAGTTAAAAAAATTTCTACTGCAAAAGTTATTTTTTAAAAAATAAATATTTAGTTGTAAAATTAAAAAGCAATTTATAAATAGAAATTACTTTTTTAGAAGTTGAAATACAACTTTTTAAAAAGCTCAAATTTAAAGCGTTTCAAAAAATTCCCTTATTTTGGCTTTTTCGGATAGACTTTTTTTTTGCGTTACTTACGTTTATAACATTTTGTCTTCGGTTTCGTCTTCCTTCAACTTCCGTCTTTTGCTTTCTGACTCTTCACTCTTTTTTGCAAACCCACCGACTTCTTAACAGACAAACTGTAACATCTCGTTACTGTTAGTAAGGGTATTATGGTAAATTGGGACCGACTGATAGGATTGCACTGCATTCATTGACTGAGCATGTTTCTGGCCTCTAATTATAGAGGAACAGG